>APFE030589502.1:9168-73593 GCA_000404065.3 Pinus taeda | reverse complement strand
AATTTATCTTAGTTCTATAAATATAATAACCAAATATTAATAATAATTAATAATTGTAAGAGTAAATAATAATATTAATTAATTTATAAAAATTTGACCTGGGCCTCAAGTCAAAAATTAGTCGTTTATCTTGTTATCCGTTGGAATCTCTGCTCAGACTATTTAACTTGCTAGACTGGATCTGTTTCTTCAACTTGTCCTGACGATGAACCACACTAGTTGGTTCGAAAGGCTTCGCTAATTGTCTTTCTATATGTGATTTACGCCGAAATTCTTCTGATAACTATGATGGATCACAAAAGCCTCAATTCTACAAGATATGTAATTATTTTACTAATAAATATGGAGTTCACAAATTCCATGCAAAAATAATATAATTGGTATCCATGGTATGTAATTTATTCTATGTTTAGGTGACATGTAATAATTGAAATAAAATGTGCTAAATATTTGTTGCTAGCCATAAATAAAATATCTCAATATCCATATTAAATAAATTTTATATAAAATAAAACAAAGTAATTTAAATAAAACCAAATTACATTTTCACTTTTCATTATAAGGGATATCTGTAATTTATTACATTCTTAATATCAGATTGATATGTAACATTTAAAAAATATTAATAATTCTCCACTACATCTAAGACACTCATTGATGTGAAGTCACTCATGCAATTACCCACATGATTAGGTGCGGGATTGAGGTGATATATTGGACATGATGAAGATGTAGTCTTCCCAAGCTTGCAATTTTTTAATTAGCAACTAAAAAAAGTTTAATATGGATTATATATAAAGAGAGGATCACTAATTTATATAAGGAGATTTATAATTCATTTATTTCTTATATGGATTTGACATGTAACATTTTGGATATTAATAATAAAATTTGTGTATGTGTAACATTTTAAAAAATAATTATAAAAAGGAATAACTGTATATATAAAGAGTCTTATGGATATATGTTTTCTACTTCTAATTATGATTGGGCATGTACTAATATTTCAATAAATAAAATGTGAGATAAAATATTTCAATGCCAGTTCTATATATACTATATAAAACCAACCATATACATATTAAAAAAGTTTAGTATGAACTAAAAAACAAAATTCTTATTACATTAATAATTTTTAGGGAGATTTATAATCTATTAATCCTTTAATATGGAATTTACATTAACATATATATATATATATATATATATATATATATATATATATATATATATAATATATATATTATATTATTTTAAACCCCTTATGATTAGGTCAGATTTCTAAGCGCCCTTCATGATCAGGGGGTTATAGGATATTACTAGGAAACAATTAAGGGGATTGAGAAGGAGAAGAAATTGAAATGTTGGTTGTGTGTGGGAATTTAGGGCAAGGGTGGACTGTCATTTGTGGATATAAGGAATCAACAGTGAAATTATCTATGAATGGATGACTTGGCGGTGTTGAATCCAAAGGAAAAGTGCACAAATAGATCTCGAAGATGGCATGTTCAATCGCTATGTCTGCCTTGGAAGCACAACAGGAGCAGGACCAACACCAATGCCAGCCGACCAACCCTACCTTAATAGAGAACGAGGATTCCCAACCACCCATATCCAAAACATAGCTTTGTTGACAATGGGAACACGGTGGAAACAAAAGAGTCTACAGTTCACCTAGATGTGAATGAGGATTCTCAACTACCCATATCGAAAACACAACTTTGTTCACAGGGGGAACATGGTGGAAACTGAAGTGTCTGCAGTTCACCTAGATGCGAATGGCCTGGGGATTGATTCCACTAAGGATGAAGATAGGAAAAGGAACCCTGAGAGACATAAGTTGAAGAAGGTTACCTTTGTCACAATCAAGCAGGTTGAGAGCACCACATATATTGATTTGGAGAAAGGGGTAGCTTATCTAGATGCCAAGGAATGTGGAGAGGTAGCCCATAGTGTCGGTGATGATGCAGAGAATGTTTATAGAGTATTTCATTTGAGCTTTGATGGAAGATCAAGTTCTGGGGGCTTGATTATTATTGGTTGTGGTTGTATTGTGAATATACACAAATTGTGCATATACAAAAGATATGCACATATCTTCGGTATATCCCTAACCTTCTTATATGTGCATATCTTCCATATATGCATGTCGTTTATGTATCTACATCATATATGCGCAAATTCCATATACAAAAATTGCACATATATGGAAATTGGGCATATACGGAAGATATGTGCATATGTTCCGTATATACATAAATTTCGTATCTGCGCAAATTGCATATACAGAAATTGCGCATATACGAAAATTGTGCATATACGGAAGATATGTGCATATCTTCTGTATATACATAACATTATTATGTCTGCATATCTTCCATATATGTAGGTCTTTTATGGATGTGCATCTACCCTATATACACAAATTCCATATACAGAAATTGCACATATAAGGAAATTGTGCACATAAGCAATATATGTGCATATTTTTGTATATGTCCATCTTTTGTATATTTGCAACTTCCATTTATGCACATATATTCCGTATTTGCGTAAATTTCTTATACGTCCATATCTTCCATATATGCACGTCTTTTATATATGTGCATCTACCGTACATGTGCAACTTTCGTATATACACATAACATCCATGTATGTGAAACTTTAATGCAAGGCCATATCAACAATATGCTATGACCTCATGCATGACAACAACCATTAATCCATTGTACGCATTACTACATGCAACTAGCAATATGCATAAGCAATGCCTAACCAACTACAAATATACATAAATGCATGTAGTTGAACATAATTGATCAATTTTTGCAATCAACCTACAAGGCTAATACATGTAATCAAAATATTCAAATATAAACTAACATACAAGGATATAAGTAGGCAACATAAAATCAACATGTAAGTGACATGTAACCATATGTACCCTGTCACATGCTCATGACAAATACTCTTCATGAAATCAACATCAAATTCTCCATGATAACCATACTACAACCCTAATACATCATCAATCCAATGCAACAAGTATATAAGTGTAAGAGACACACATGCAACTGACATGCATGCATGACTAACACATTCAACCCATCCAGTCTGAGAGTTGAAGATATGTGCTACTTTCTTATATGTGCATATCTTCCATATATGCATGTCTTGCATCTACCATATACCCACAACTTCTTTATATGGAAATTATGCATATACGGAAATTGTACATATACGGAAGATATGCTCATATCGTTTGTATATGCGAAATACTTCTCTATACGCACATATCTTCCAGGTATATGTGCAACTTCTATATATACACATAACCTCCATGTATGTGAAACTTTGGTATATGTAACTTCCGTATATGTGGATCTACAGTATATGCGCAACTTCCGTATATGTGCATATCTTCCGTATATGTGTAACTTTCTTATATCTGCATATCTTCTGTATATGCGCCTCTTTTATATATGTGCATCTACTGTATATGTGCAACTTCTATATATGGAAATTGCGTATATACAAAAATTGTACATATACAGAAGATATGCACATATCTTCTGTATATGCAAAACTTTTCTATATGCACATGTCTTCTAGGTATATGTGGCACTTTCCTATATATGCATAACCTCTATTTATGTGCAACTTTAGTATATGTAACTTCCGTATATGTTCATCTTTTGTATATGTGCATAAACCGTATATGCGCATATCTTCCATACATGCGTAACTTTCTTATAATTTTATATGTTTCGTATATGCATGTCGTTTATATATGTGCATCTACCGTATATGTACAAATTCCATATACAGAAATTGCGCATATACAGAAATTGTACATATACAAAAGATATGCACATATATTTTGTATATGCACATATACAAATGTTGTGTATATATAGAAAAATTACTTGAACATCATGTATGAAATTAGCTAAATCACATATCCTTATGTAATCTTTGTGCAATAAATCACTTTCAGTGCTACTTTGAGCATTAAGTCACTTTTAGTACTAGGGGCATTACCAAGAACATATGGTAAGAGAGGCCTATCCGAACTTACCACGATTAGGGTTTTTCATGTTTATGATTTCTCATTGTTTCTTCATGGTCCAACTTTATTATATCCTTATATCTTTCGTATATGCACAACTTTTATATATGTTTTGTATATGCACATATACGGAAGTTATGCATATACGAATGACATGTCCATAGTTGGAAGTTATGCATATATGAAAGATATGTGATGCAAAAAATGTGCATAAATAGAGGTTGTGCGACTTTCTTATATGCACAATTTTTGTATATGAAAAACTTTCATATACGTGCATATCCTCCATATATTCCCAACTTCCGTATATGTCCAACTTTTGTATACACATATTACAGAAGTGTCACATTGTTTTTGTATATGCGCGGCTTTCGTATATGTGCAACTTTTGTATACACATATTATAGAGGTTTCACATTATTTCTGTATATTTGCAACTTCCGTATATGTGAAAATTTTGTATACACATATTACAGAGGTTTCACATTGTTTCTATATATGTGCAAACGGATTTGTGCATATAATAATTTTACGTATATATGAAGCCTGCAAAAATACATTGGTTGAAGTTGTGCATAAATTATTTATATTTGCATCTTCCATATATGCATAAATTATGTTTCTATTCATTTACTGTATATGTGCATATACGGAAACTATGATATGTCCATTGTCACAGTTCCACCCTCTTTCAGAACTTTAACCTATGATGACAAAATCACTAGAAAATGACAAGGAATTCTCCCTTGGAATTTTCAATAATTCTCCCCATTACTCAATGGATAACATTATGTTTTGTTTATTTTGTATGAACCCCTTCACCTCCCACAGTTTCAAATAAATGTCTATGTTGCTTGATTCCTCTAATTTTACCACCCTCCTATATTCACTATTTTTCGCTAATCCTGATTGTATTCAAAAGGTTTTGACCATGGGTTTTCCATTTTCTCTGTTCCTCCTGAAACTATCTTCCGTATATGCATGCTTCCATATATATGTGTATATATACAAAAGATGCACATATAAAAAAAGTCATCTTCTGTATCTACAATATATACTAAAATCAAATATAAACAGAATATGAATTTTGTATCTGTGTAACTTCTGTAATTTCACATATATGAGAAATTGTGCATATATGGAGGATGACCTCCATATAGTCATAACTTCTATATATACACATAGATATGGAAATCATCTTCCATGTGTGCATACTTATATATCTATTTTATAGAAGATGCACATTTACAAAATTCATAGATTGAATTTGTGCATATATGAAGGTTATCTTTCATATATGCACGCTTCCATATATATGTGCATATACAAAATATGCACATATATGGAATATGTATTTCTTATATGTGTGGCTTCTTTATATGCATATATGTATGGAAGTGTGCAAATACAAAAGATTCTCTCCATATATGCATAGCCTCTATATATGCACATAGACATGGAAGCATGCCTACACAGAAGATGACTTCCATATATGAACATCTTCTATATTTGTACATGGATATGGAAGTCATCTTCCATATATGCACACTTTCATATCTATGTGCATATATAAAAGTTGAACATATACAAAATATGACTTCTATATATTTTCATATTTTCTATATGCACACACACACACACACACACACACACTCGAAAGCGTGTATATACGAAAGATGACTTTCATATATGCACACTTTCATATCTATGTTACAGAATATGCGCATATACATAAACTATATATTGAAGTTGCACATATATGGAGACTATCTTTTGTATATTCATGATTCCATATATATATATATAGAGAGAGAGAGAGAGAGAGAGAGAGATGTCTCTATGTGTGTGTATGCATATAAAAGCTTTACACATATACAGAAGATGGCTTCTTTATATGTGTGACTTTTGTATATGTACATATGTATGGAAGTGTGTATATACGGAAGATGACCTCCATATATGCATAACCTTTATATATGCATATGGATATCGAAGTATGCATATACAAAATATGGCCTCCATAAATGTGCATATATATAGTGGTTGAAGTTGTGCATAAATTATGCATATTCATAGTTTCTATATATGTGCATCTATTTTACATGTGCAAATTCCATATATGTGAATATACGAAGCTACACATATACAAAAATTGTGCATAAATTCAACCTTCGTATTTACATAAGCTTCATATATGTTCATATCTTCTATATATTCGTAACTTCCGTATATGCGCTTATTCTATATATGTGCATATTTGGAAGTTGTGCATATACAGTAGATGTGTATATATGGAAGATATGTGCATATATATAAGTTGTGCATATTTGGAAACTATTATATATGCATATGCAATCTATAGAAGTTGTTCATAACTTTTGTGTATGTGCATATATGGAAGTTGCACATATACAAAATATATGTGTGTATACAAAACATATTCACATATATGGAAGTTGTGCATATACGTAAGATATGTGTATCTTTCGTATATTCACAACTTCCATATATGTGCATATATTTTGTATATGTGAAACTTTTGTATATTCACATATTTTTCGTATATGCATAACTTCTCTATATGCATATATATTTTGTATATGTGTAACTTATGTATATGTACATAGTTTCCATATATGTGTATATTTAGTATATGCACATAGATGGAAGTCTTACATACACAAAATCAATGTGCAACTTCCGTAATATGCATATATGACAACCTCCATATATGCATAGCTTTTGTATATGCTCACATCTTTTGTGTATACACAATTTTTGTATATGTGTAACTTCCGTGTATGTGCATATCTTCCATATATCTGTAACTTCTGTATATTTGCATATTTTATATATGCACATCTACAGTATATGTGCAACTTTTGTATATGCACATATCTTATGTATATGTATAGCTTCTTTATATGTGCATATCTTTTTTATATGCACGTCTTGTATATATGTGAATATACGGTATATGCACAACTTCTATATATGCACATATATAGAAGATGCACTTATACAAATGATATGTGTATATACGAAATAAATCTGCATATACGAAATATGTGCATATACGAAAGTCACACAACTTTTGTATATGTGCATATTTTGTAATGCATATCTTCCGTATATGCACAACATTTGTATATGCACATATCTTCGGTATATGTGCAACCTTAGTATATATGTATATACGAAAGTTTCACATATGGAAGATATGCGCCTATATGGAAATTGTGTGTATATGAAGATTCAAGTTGTGCCCAACTATGTGCATATACAGAAGATATGCACACATATGGAAGATATGCGCCCATACGGATATTGTGTATATATGGATATTAAAGTTTTGCCCAACTATGTGCATATATAGAAGATACACACATATATGAAAGTTGTGCATATAAAAATGATATTCACATATACGAAAGTTGAGCGTATACAACAGCTATGTGCATATACGCATGTTATGCATATATGGAAGAAATTCATGTATATATTCCAAATGGATTGAGCAAGTTCATGATGCATGCATGCAAAGGTTCATTCACCTAGTACCTCTCTTCGCACAAATGTGTAGTTTATAGCTTGAAATTTATAGAATCTACTTCTAGCTACCGTAGGTCCAAGTTATAAAGAACCAATGACTAGTAAATTCAAAAAACATAGAGGACAAGCATAGACAAGTCAAGCTAGTAGGTAGGCTACTTAGGTATAAAAGAGGTCAAAGGACTGAACTTGTTCTTCCATATGTGTTTCTTTCATATATGTGCATATATATTCAATGCATGCATATACATAATTTAGCTTCCATATATATACCACACGTGTATATGTGTGCATGCTATACAAGAGTTGGACTCCTTTTTCATTGTAGTTTCTTCCGTATGTCTTTGAGATAGAAGATGCACCATAGCCTGTTGTTGACACCCTTATGGTTTTTCTTTTTATTTTCAGAGCACAGTGGCTCAGTTACCGACATTAATATTCAATATCCATACCAAAATAACCTCATCTAGCAAAGCAATGTATGCCGACTAAACACTCCTAGTTTGTATTTAGACATTATCTTAAACACATACAAGAAAAACATAACATCATCTAACTATTCTTTTCTAACAACTTCAAACAAATTAGCCCTCCCAAATGGCATGTTCCCTATGGGTCACTAGATAGGATAACAACATCTAACTATTTCAAACAAATTCAAACAAATTAACCCTTCAAAATGGCACCCTACCTAATGCCTTTGACATTGAATATTATCATATCATGGGAATGTCATTTGTACTATATTACTAAAACATCAGGTAGTTTGAATATTGAAATACAAGTTCCTTGAAAATTTGTTCTCTTTGTCTTCCAAACACTTGGATGTGTTCCTCCCTTACTTGTTTTGATACATTTCTTGTAATAGATGCTTGATTTTCATCCATCATCCAACGTTTAGCTTCTTTTACATGCTAAGATACCATTATTATATTTTGAATGTCCTTGATATAGTTCTATGAATAGTTTCTAGGATTATCTTTCAATAAGGAACATATTCCTCCAACATTGTGGAGAAGAACATGTTTGACTGCGTTCCTACAAAATAGGAAAACAAAAAAGATGCATGAACCCACTTCTTTTAATCTTCCATTCTTGACTCGAGGGAACCCTTAATAACCTCTTCCACCTTTACAAAAATCTTTGCAAATTTTTCACATGCCCGAAGACCAACATCGAAAGGATGCAATTGAAGAGACCTTGCAACATTGATTTCCTCCATTTCTTTTCTAAGCAATTTTCCAAATTCTCTAGTTATGGGCTCTAGGAGTGGCCTCAAAAATTTCTCTGATCTACATATTTAGCACTTTCATATGCAACCCCAACAGTCGCACTTGACTCGGTGCTGCAACAAGGGGACGAGTGTGTCGAGGTAATAAATGCTTATCTCTTCTTCTCTGTAGATGGGCTTGCATTCTTGAATAAACACAACACCTCCCTCTTCTAGATGAGTTGAATTTGAAAAATAGGAATGGTTGATGAGAGTCGACAGTAACCATATACCCTTAAAATATTTATGGCATAGGCAACAAATTCTTGCTTCAGAAGCTCGACAAAATTATTTTTAAATTATCACATCCTAGGTACGATTTATGTCCACTTCTAAAATTTCTTTCTAAATTCTAAAGGACATTACATCATCTGGTATAAATATATCAATGGTTAGAGCATGTTGGTTTTCGTTTGGAAGCACATATATACATGTGTGGTATATATATGGATGTTATCTTATCTATATGCATGGCTTACATATATATGCACATATAAAAGAGAAACATGTATGGGAGAATGAGTTCATTGCTATGACCTTTTTTGTACCTCAGAAGGCTAACCTAGAAAGGTGGCTTGGATCTGAAGACCACACCCTCTGAACTCGAAATTTTTGGCTATAATTGCAGGAGGAAATGTTATGTATGTTGTTGGAGGCCTATAATTGGACCTAAACCTTGTCATGCATGTGGTTGGAGACTAGTCCAGTGAAATCAGGTTCCAACTCAAGGATTGAACACCTGAGGTGTTACTCCAGCTCCTCAGTGATTTGTAGTCCCTGTAGGTTTCCAGTTTGTGTTAAGTTTTCAAGCCCCATTTCCTTTCCTAGAACTAGGAGGTTGGGTCATGTCATAGTGGCACTCTACTTCACATTCACCTTAAGGGCTCATAAAAGTGGGTAAATGTGGGGAGGGAGGTGTTACAATCAATGTCTGATTCTTTCTTTCCATCTTTCCCCATCCTTAAGTCAACATCTATGAAAAAACATGCATCCAAAAAAAGTAATACAATCAATGTTTGATTCTTTCTTTCCATCTTTCCCCATCCTTAAGTCAACATCTATGAAAAAACATCCATTCGAAAAAGTAATCCCTTGTGTTCCAAAATTGTATGTTGATGATAAAACCCAAATTCAATCGTTATCAATTTACTTACCATTTATCTTAAATTTAAAATCTATAAAAATCATGTTTCTACAAAGAAATAATAAATTATTTGTTTCTTATTGAGTTCTAAGGTGTTAATAGCTTGAAAAACTCTGCCAGAAGACCTCTCCTAGAAGACAACCTATTAAAAAAATAATTCTGCTAAGATTGTTTAAATTTTTATTGATTATGTTTCTACCAAGAATTGATAAAGTAGGTTATCATCCGAAGTAGAGGCAATGGAGATAAATTGGTATATGGGATAATATGTTATCACATGTTTGGAACATACATTGTTTAGAGAGAATTTGAGAGTAGAGTAAGTTATCACCCAAAGCACTCAATCTTTATGTTTCCATTGTCAACTCTCCACTTTTCATACAAGAAATGTGTTTAAAGCATGATGGATCAACACAAAGCTATGCTGGGAAGCCCTAAGATTCTTTTGGGTTTTCCTAAATCGGACGTACAACAAGTGAGTTCTTGGGGTTTTTTTATCAATGTTTTCAGAGATCTAGGTATTCATAATGGAGAAATATTTTGTGAGATCTAGGTAGTTCCAGAATGATATAAAACTCTTACAATATCTCTTCATCATGCATAGGACTTCGGAACAGGTACAAATATTAATTTTGTTTTATCAAATTCTTATTAGATATGTGACCCAATAAAATCCTTCGAGATATAAGAATTTCTGATTGCAGTCGTGATGATTTGGGACTGATTGTAGTGGTGATGATTTGCCATTGATTGTACACATTTTGTCAACATGGTTGATACTCAGTGGTATCAGTAGTATCAAAAATGTTTCCTATTCAATTGAATTTTTAAAGTAATAAAATACAATTCATAAAATATGTTGTGAATTCATGATAACATCATTTTTCTACATGTTTTGGAGCAATTTATTTTAGTTCTCAACAATAAAATGGGCAATGAGTGTTCACCCGCAAGCTACAGGGCCTAAACTAGTAATTGCCACTACCAAATTCCTCTTGATCTGGAAATTTCTCACGCTTTGTTATTATTTTCAGACTCTTCAACTTAATGTTGTGTGAACATGAACATTATATACACTTATATACGATCAATCATGGCATGTTTCATGCATCATTCTCCCCTTGTATTACTAAATTTGTTTTGTATTTCTTCCTTTGTATACCAATTTCACTCAGTAATCTTGCCTGCATTTGGAACATACATCACCTTCTCTCTATAGGTTTTCATGCATTTGGAACATACATTGCTTAGAGATAATATGAAAGTAGAGTAGGTTATCATGTAAATCACTCAATATGTCCATTGCCATTGTCAACTACCCACTTTTCATATAGCCTATGTGTTTATAGAATGATGGACTAACACAAAGATATGCTGGAAACCCCTAAGATTCTTTTAAGTTTGCCCAAATCTGACATATAACAAGTGAGATCTTGATTTGTGTTTTTGAATAATTTTTTCAGAGATCTAGGTGTTTAGAATGGAAAAATATTTTCCGATCTCTGTAAATGTCGCAAAACTCCTGAAACATCTCTTTAACATGCACAAGACTTTGAAGGGGAAAAAGCCTTAATTATTTTACCAAATTCTTGTTAGATATGTGACAAAAAAAAACTTGGAGCTACAAGAATGTATTTCTCCCCCAAAAAAATCCTATATTATACTCCCTTATCCATATTAAAATCCAATGTTAAACAATACAAACATGTACTTGTACACTAATTTGATCATGTGTGCACATATATGTTGTTAGTGCCAATTAGTGTTGTTAGGTTTATATTTAACAAGCTGATCCTCATATCCTACTGAAGAAAATACACATGCAAACAAAACGAACAGTGTAATCACTTTCAATAAGAATATGAGGCATTGTACATATGGACTTTTATCTAAAATTCTCAAGAAGCAACTCAAGGAAGCATAATATTCATGCATAGCCTAGTTTTCAAAACCCTTGCGTATTAGAGGAGCTTTATCTTTTGGAATTTTCCCTTACACAATTATATTTCATATCTATTTTTTTAAAGATTAATTTTAATCAAAAAGTTTATTCAAAATGGTCTATTTTTATTTTACCTCCAATTTCATGCATAACATTAGCAAAGAAAACATATGTTCCATCCACAGTTCCTTATTCCCTAATGGTATCTTATAACCATATTATCAATTCACATAGCATGTTCGTCACAAGCTATAACACTATGGATGTTTACTTGCACACTCACATCGAAAAATAAATAGAGATAATGATATTTAGTAAAATTGTTGTAGCATCATATAAAATTACATTTACATGAATCAAATTAGCACATATAACATTGTTTTCCCATTATGAAGAAATATTAAACCTATAGCAATATTCAACATTCAAATAGCAAAATACTTCAACATTGCGCATCTTATTAATCAAATGCATAAACAAACTAAAGGAAGAACTTATCTATTTGAAAGTTGAAGGCCAACACCAACATAGTTAGAGAAATGTTCCACTTAACCATGCACTTTGTTGTGCTTATTCTGTTTATAATAAGCCACCCCAAAAAAATTATTAAATTTGTTTTCTAAACTTTAAGTGCAAATATTATATATATACATATATATATGTACATATATATATATATATATATATATATATATATATATATATATATACACACACCACACACACACACACACACACAGACAAAGAGAGAGAAAGAGAGAGAGATCTTGATTCTCTTAACTAATTTTAAATGTAATAATAAAAGTGAGAATATTAAATCTCTTTGTCAAGTGAGCTATTCTCATTAATTTTAACATTGTAATTATCTAAATTTATTTATTTTTAAAAACACACACACACACACTTTTTGTTTCACATGCATAACACAATATATACAAAATTCGTAGAGTGTGGGAGGGCTTGCCAAAGTGAAAAATCAAGCCCTTGTAATAGTCCAAAATAATATAGCCACATGAGAAATGAAGTTGTTCTACAATTCGAAAAAATATTGGTTTACAAAAAATAGAAAAAATTGTTTATTTTATGATTAGAAAAACATTGTAACTTTCGAGGCCACCTCTTAAAGTTGGGACAAAGATATTACCCTACATAGCAGTATTAAAACACATCAAATCAAAACAAGATAAATCTAAAATTTATTAGATGAAGGATGATACTCTAAGGGAGTCCTTAAGTTACCTCCATCTTGCATTAGCTAGGATTTTGAGTATGCAAAGCACAAGCTAACCTAGAAAAAGGTGGGAGCAAATCCTCTTGAATTAGGATTGAATTTTCCTGAGAGCACTTTGACTTGCTTAAGACTTCATTATCATTTGCATGCTCAGCCCATTATATTGCATGTTTAACTAATATTTGGATATTCTAAGGATCCCTTTGACAGATTAATCAAATTTAGTCTCAAAAAATAAGAGAAGTCAAAACTCTACAATCTCAATTTTTTTTGGAGCTATGCCATACACTACCATGTCTCTCATATCCCAATATATTTATGCTAATCTAAAGTATCTTTTCTTCCCAGCAACGGAATTTCCTATATCCTAGACACCTTAAATCTCCATTAGAATATATGTCATATACATTCCCTCTCGCCATTGTTGATCCTTCATATTAATGCCATATATGCTAGCCTAAACCTCCATTGGGCATTGACACATGAACTGGTTATGTGTTTGCATCATATATCCTTATACACGGGTCACATAACACCACCCAAAACCTTGAGTTGACTTGTTCCTTCATATCCAAACACATTTTTTTCCTTTTCCCCAATCCTTTTTGAAGTAGGTGTTATTAAAGCTAAACCCCGAGCAAGAAGACAATTCAATTTCTAATCTACCCTTGTTCCCAAGATTTTGTAACCTTACCTTTATCCCCTAGAACCACTAAAACCAATATGGGAAATCCAAAGGAGAGAAACCATCAAACTAGATAGTTTAGAAGAGGATTCATAGAGCATAAATAAAAACTTTAGCCTTGAAATATGTTATATGCCTACATCGCACTAAATCTATCAGTTATTTCCATATTTGTAAATGATATTGTATTTAGGGTGAATGTCTTCTCATGATACTAGTTGAGAACCTCAACCTCTTGATGTCCCTTGACCTTGTCATTTATGCTTACCACACATTCAAACTCAACCGCCACCTTTCCCTCCTTTGCATGCTCCTTGAAACTCCCTAAGCCTAACACCCCATCAACATAGCATTGGAGCTCTCTTTGATATTGAACAATGATGTAATTAAAATTGCATATGGATTAATTATATGCTTTGGCATTGTTTAATAAATTTATAATGCTTAATCATATTTTCAAACATTATTTAAAAGGTTTGCCTTAAAGTAGTTTGTAGTTTGGAAAAAGACTAGTAATCATAGATATGTAAATAACATATATGCATCATAAATTGAACATAAATTTCATGACTTGTTCATATTGTTTGAAAATTCAATATTATATCTTAAGAATATATTTTTTATTAATGTTTAGCATATTTGACTTTGATTAATAATTTTTAGATATAATATTTTTTAATAAAATAAATTATAAATCTATTTTCTAATTTTAAACACATAATTTTTAAAAATAGATATATCTTTTGATTATCTTAACTATTTAAAATAACATTTATAATAAAAGTGAGACTATTAGATCTTTTCATTAAATGAACTATTTTTATTAATTTCAATATTATAATTGTTTAAATTTATTTATTTTTAAAAAGATATAAAATATTATTAAAAAAAAATTATACATGAACTTTTAACTATATATAAATTTTTAGTCAAGAAAATCATTATTTTAATTCATATATATATATATATATATATATATATATATATATATTATATGTATGTATGTATGTATGTATGTATGTATGTATGTATGTATGTAGTTGTAATGCCCCAGGAAAATGTAAATATTTGATTTTACTGTGGTTAAAAAAAACTGAATATTAGATCATTAACTGTTTTGGAATTCAACAATATTTTTATTATTTCTTTAATAAGATGAGAAATGTTTTTCGTGGAAAAATGTTGGCAACTTCTGAGGGGAAAGTTGGAAAATCTGTCACAATGATTTCAACCCTAACTACCTCTCCTAGCTGGAAAGATTTCCAGAGGGAAAGAGGGTGGCGGGAGAAGTCAGTCTGTGCTATGAGGACGGGCAGAAACAAGAGAGGAAAAATAAAGATGGCTAAGTTTGGTGAGGACCAGATAGCCAAGAACTAGGTGCAGAAATCTTGCCAAGGACAGTGGTCCTGCAAGAGAGCACGGGGGAGAGATTCTGGTCCCGAAAGACGAATCTCGAGGTTGGGTGGCAAATTGGAAGCAGAAGACAAGAGGAAGTTTTGCTTCTGTAGGACTATGTGGATAACCACAATACAAGGAGTAGAGGTGAGTCATTATGTTGCAGTAATATTGGAACATCGAACAGACAGGTACGGAAAATTACAGCTCTTGTGCCTAATTAAGTTTGTGTCATTTATAGAACTTGAGAATTGTAAGAGTAACTTCTGTGTAACTATAACTCTGGAAAAAGAAAAACAACAATTTAATAATAACATTAATAGATTGAATAATGTTATCTGCATTGTAAAGGAAATGGGAGAGGGATGTACATTAAGGATCCTTGTAGGTTGGGGAAGCTGATAGTAGGGCGTCACGGTAGGAAAACCATAGGGTTATAAAGAAATTGAAGCATGCGAAGCCCCTGTTTGAGGACAGAGAAATCCCTGACGGTAGGAGTAAGATAAATTACTCGGAAAGAGATGTTTTCCTCCATTGTTAAACTCTGGGTGTGTAGGGATTGAAACTGGAACAAACTGTAAAGCTTGATGCCAAGGAAAAATGTATAAGGACTTATATACATTTCATAGAAATTATACATGCGATAAGGGTGTATGAAACCCTAGGACATCTCTTTCTTAGGGTACCAGTAGAAGAGGGCTCTGGCGTGCCAAATTGGCAATACCCTGAGTCATGCGAATAATCATGGTAGGAACTTACTGTAGTACAATTTTCTAAAGAACAGGACAGAACAATGAGGTGATGTCAATTTTATTAAGACATCTCATTTAAGAACCAAGAACCATGAGATATTCAAGGAATAAATGAATTAAGCTAGCGATATGCTTGGAACATTCTCATAATAATAATAGAGGGAACTAATGAAACAATGGTGAAATTCTTTAAACAATTCTGCTAACAGTAAAAGACAAGGAATAATTGATGCACAATACTATGATATATCTAGTTCTTTGATAACTGTTAAAACAATGAAAACAAGGAAACATTTATAGATGGATTCATTGTCCTCTTGAAAATCCTCTAATAATAGTAAGGGTAAATGAAAATAATTGTCAGATGGGGTGGGTTCCCTGAAACTCTTGACAACCCATAAGAAGAATGAAGCGAGGAACCTTGACAGAGGCTGTTACAACCGTGTACCTTTTCCATTTGATCAAGAAACAAGAATTCAAGGAAAATCACATGATAATGTGTAACAAATGCAGCTTGAGCAATAACCAACAAATATCCAAACCCTTGAATCATTTATAGACATGCATGATTAATTCATGAAGGAAGCAGTAAACTACAATTTGACTAGCATCTCTCAGGTTAATCCTGGAGGAATAATTCCAAAACATTATTGTCCATTAAATAAACAGATACACCATGGGATGAAACCCTGGCAAGGGATAATTCAAAAATTACATTTAAAATAACTACTATCCGAGCCTCATCATAGAGTCAAACCCTCTACACGAAGGTCGCATAGGGTTTCAAAAATTCTACAGCCTACAGCCAATCAAACAAAATATTTGTAACACTGTGGGACTGTAAGCTAGTTGGGAAAACCAATTTAGTAAAATAGTGGAAATCAAAAACCCTGTCCAGGTATGCAACGAGACAAGCTCAGCTGAAAGCCCTCAATTCGCAGATAAACCCCTTACCCGGGACTTTGGAGGCAAGTCTGGTAAAGCGCTTACCCCGCAATAGCAGTGAATAGCTCTGAAAAACCAGGAGAAGGTCCCTACAAATAGAAAACCACATCAACCATTAGATAACAGTGTTAGGGAAAGAGCATGACAAGGAAAGTTCAATGACAGGAAAATTCTAAGTATTGAAAACAAAACACTCACCTGGGATTCACCAACTAGCGCAAACGCCATAAACTGGTTCTGAGAGCTTCTAACCTAGTCAAGACCTTGAAACTATAGTAGAGCAGGTCACGGAGAACAAAACAAGAGAAGAATGGAGCTGGCACCAAAGCGAGGAAGCAACATAACCAAACGCGTTATAGTTGACTTAACCCGAAAAGAAATCTGAACCATAGATCTACAAAACTTCAGGACCTCCATCGATTGGGTGGCAAGCTCGAGAATGGTGGCTACGAGAAACAAGCCTGCTCATGCCACAAAAAGCGCAGATAAACAAGAAACAACACAGAACCTAAAGAACATACCAAACGTACAAATAATCAAATGTGTAATTAATATAAATTGCGAGGTGTCCATCCGTATCATCCACTTGCAGGCCGCGAGGAGTTGGGAGATTTTCCAAGGTGATAATTAGTTAATGAAAATTGAATGGATAGGACCAAACCTTTACTATCACCAGAAAATAATGAATTGATGGCCAGAAAAATGTTATGGAAGGTCGGAATAGTAAGTACTGAAATAAATTACAAGGTTACGTGTCATAGGGACCATTCATACATTAGTAGTACCATGTAAAAGAATTTTTTTTTAATGATGGGGACATGACAATTGGTATCAGAGCCAAGTTACAAAACTAAGGCCTCTGGGAATTGAGAATTGATAACAAAAACAACACATAAAATTTATTTTAGTCTATATTTGAGTACTTTAAGAAAACAATTAGTATGTTGACATTTTTCCTTCTGTCACTTTCCTTATGTTAAAGACAGGAAACCGAAAGACTGATGGTATGAGAAGAGTAGATAGTGCATCATGCAGATATGTGATGGGTCAAGGACCTATACCCAGTCCTGAGAATAACCCCGAGCTATGGGTACAACTCGAGGAGGAGGCTTGTAATACAAATCTGGCCTTTTTGGAGACAGTGCAGGAATTGAAAAATGAAATGGCCTGGCTACGAGAAGATAATGCATGGCTAACTATGGAACAAGAGAGAATTATAAAAAGTTTGTCCGTCAAACAGAACGAGCCACTAGCAAATCCCAGGGCGGAGTAGAAAATAATATCAGAAGAGAAGAATCACCACATAGAACCTGAAGTGTTGGAAGAGAGGGAGGAACAATCTGGTAATGTATCCGAAAAATAGACATCAAAAAGCCAACAGATAGAGTTGCAAGGGGAATTTTGTAAGATTAAACCGGCACACTTTGACAGAGAATAGGAGGAAGCAACTGAGGCATGGATGATTAATATGAAAAAATATTTTCAGCTATATGAATATGATCACAACCTCAAAGCACGGCTGGCCATTTTCCAACTGCAGGGAAAAGCCACCCTGTGGTGGGAAGAAGTTAAGATCGTAAGAGGAGTAAGCGAGCATACCATAACTTGGGAGAAATTTCAAAGGTACTTTAAGGAAAGATACCTGACCGAGTGTTTTTATGATGAAAAGGCAAGAGAATTCCATGACTTGCAGTTGGGGTAGCAAACCATGGACAAATTTATCAGCTGTTTTACTTCCTTGCTTCGTTATGTGCCTTATATTAGAGAGGAAAAAGCTAAGGTGAAAAGGTTTGTTAGTAGTTTACCTTTGTATATGTGGGAAAGGATTGAGCTTGACAATCTAAAGACAATGGATGAAGCAATACGTAAAGCCAAGATTTGCTACCAGCAGAGTAAACAGAAGGGAAAAATTCCAAGTAAAATATGGAATAATAAGAGAAGTAATAAGTCGGTTGGAAACAATAAAGGGAATTGCAGTAGTGGTAGCAAGGGAGTTGGCAAGGGGCAAAACAATATAACTGTATAGAAAAATTCATTTAAGTCCAAGCCAACCAATGAGTCCAGAGTTGGTGAACAACCTATAAAGCTGGATAGCGAAGGGACATCAAGGCCTCCAGTACAGTGTTGGGGTTGTGGAGGGCCTCACTAGGTCCAAAACTATCCTTAGCGAAAGGGAACTGAATAGGTATCCCAAATCCATGAAGCATCGATAGTCGGTGGCATAGGACATGTTCTACCAAGGATTAATGCAGCCCTGGACGATCGTCAGGTGGAGTACTAGCCGACCATGGTGGAATTTGAAGGTAAAATCTTAGACCTTACTATAGCTGTTTTAATTGATCCCGGAGCCACATTAAGTTATATTAGTCCTAAGGTTGTAGAACATTGTAAATTGCAACCTGTTAAATTCAAGAATCCATGGCTAGTACAGCTGGCTACAAGGGCGAAGAGGCAAGTGCTTGCAGAAGTCAATAACTGCTCTTTAAAGATAGCAGGGTAGCTAGTAATGGCATATTTAAATGTGCTTCCCCTTGGTTCATATGATGTTCTGATCGGTATCGAATGGTTAGAAAAGACTGGTCCTTAGTCAACAACAAAAAGAAGACTATTTATTATAGGGATGAGCTTGGATCAAGGTAAGAGATGCAAGGAATTAAGCGGCCAGTACAAGTTTGGCGAATAAATGCATCTCAGTTAGCAAAATGCATTAAGAAGGGGTATCATATTTATGCCATCCAAGTGGGCTATGCTAACTCAAAAGATAAAATAGCCACGTTGGACAATATCCCTGTGATACAAGAATTTGCTGATGTGTTTCTGGAAGAGATTCCCGAACTGATGCCTAAGAGGGATATAGACTTTACTATCAAATTGGTACCAGGGGTAGCACCGATATCTCGAGTGCCCTACATAATGAGTATACCTGAGTTGAGAGAGTTAAAAATGCAGCTACAGGAACTGTTAGACAAAAACTATATTCGCCCCAGTGTGTCTCCTTGGAGAGCTCCAGTATTGTTTGTTAAGAAAAAAGACGGGACTCTTCACATGTGTATAGATTATCGTCAGTTGAACAAACTAACAATCAAGAATAAGTATCCTCTACCCGAGATTGATGAACTTTTCGGCCAAGTGAAAGGTGCAACAGTATTCTCTAAGATCGATTTGCAATCAGGTTATCACCAAATCAGGATTAAGGAAGAAGACATAGCTAAAATGACTTTTAGAACAAGGTATGGACATTACGAGTTTGTGGTGCTACCCTTTGGGTTAACTAACACCCTAGCAACTTTCATGTTCTTGATGAACAACATATTTCATCAATATTTGGATAGATTTGTGCTGATATTTATCGATGATATATTGATATACTCCCGCACTATGGAAGAGCACAAGGAGCACCTCATATTGGTGCTGCAAACCCTCCAAGAACACCAGTTATATGCCAAGTTCAGCAAGTGTGACTTATTCAAGGAAGAAATACAATATCTGGGCCATATAATCATGAATGAAGGGATCGCGGTGGACCCCGAAAAGATAAAAACCATAATGGAGTGGCCCATACTGAAAGATGTAGCAGACATCAAATCCTTTATTGGGCTAGCTGGTTACTACAGACAATTTGTAGAAGGATTCTCAAGAGTAGCATATCCTATCACTTCCTTACAAAAAAAAGGAGGAGTGTTCAGATGGACCCCGGAATGCCAAAGAAGATTTGAGTAGCTTAAGCACCTACTCACCACCGCACCCATTTTGAGCATCACTGATCCTAATAAGAACTATGTGGTGTGCATTGACGCAAGCAAGGAAGGTGTGGGAGGCATGTTGATGCAAGAAGGGAAGGTAATTGCTTATGAGTCAAGGAAACTAAAAGAGCATGGGCAAAAATATTGCGCTTATGACTTAGAGTTGGCAGTTTTCATACACACCTTGAAGATGTGGTGACATTATCTTATGGGAAGGAAATTTTTACTACTGACAGACCACCATAGTCTGACCAATTATTTTAGCCAGCCCACTTTAAATGTTAGGCAAGCACGGTGGGTGAATTTCCTAAGTGGTTTTGAATTCGAAATCAAACATTTGAAGGGGAAAGAAAACCAGGTGGTGGATGCTTTAAGTCAAAAATTACGGTGTTTATATGAAATTTCCTATAGCGAATGGAAAAGTCCCTTCAAGGAGATGATAAAAAAAGTAGCAGAACAAGATATTGTATACCAACAAATAAAACAGCAAGTACAACAGTCTACCAATGAGGAAAATTAGCAAGGCTATGGGGTGGATGATGCTAGAATGTTGTACTACAAGAAGAAGCTATATGTACCCAATCAAAACAGCATTAAAAGTCTGATTTTGGATGAATTTGATATCAGTCACGATGCTGGACACCCAGGATATCAAAAAATGATAACTGTGCTTTGAAAAGAATACTACTGGCCAGGTATGAAGAAGAATGTGGCCGAGTATTTGGCATGGTGTTTGGAGTGCCAACAAATTAAAGCGGAACATCAACACCCAGTAGGGTTATTACAACCATTACTCATTCCGGAATCGAAGTGGGAAACCATTTCTATGCATTTTATAACAGGTCTGCCTAAGACAAAGAAGAATAACGATTCTATTATGGTCGTGGTGGACAAATTGAGTAAAGCGACACATTTTATACATGTGCAATCCACCTATAGAGCTGTACAGATTTCCTATATCTTCATGCAAAGTGTGTTCAGATTGCATGGACTACCAAAGACAATAATTTCAGATCGTGACGTGAAATTCACATCGGTCTTTTGGAAGACATTATTTACAAAGTTAGGGACATAGTTGAACTTCAGTACAGCATATCACCCCCAAACCAATGGACAAACAGAATGAGTGAACCAAGTGGTAGAAGACATGTTAAGGGCATATGTAATGCAACAACCAACTAAGTGGGAGGAGTATTTACACTTGGTTGAGTTTGCATACAATAACGACTATCATAGCTAATTACAGATGAACCCCTTTGAGGTTTTGTATGGGCGGAAATGCCACACACCCTCAAGCTGGGGTGGACCTGAAGACAAATTAAGGTTAGGGCCGGAAATGCTTAAGGAAATGGAGGAAATTGTCAAAAAGGTACGGTCTCATTTAAAAGCCACTCAGGATAGAAAAAAGAACTTTGCTGACCGGAAGAAGAGTTTTCAAGAATACCAAGTCGGTGATCATGTGTATGTGAGAATTCAGGCAAGGAGGAGTATGTTTCAATGGAGTGGGTGTACCAAGTTGGCACCCTGATATTGTGGACCATTCTAGGTCTTGGCAAGAATTGGGCCGGGGGCTTACCAGCTCGCGCTGTCAGGTCACATCCAGGTCCATATTGTCTTCCATGTCTTTGTATTAAAAAATTATGTTTATGATCCTAAACACATAATCAGATGGTAGGATGTACAGGTGAGAATTATTTCAAGTAGACCAGTCTAAAAGCTTTCTTTTAAATAAACTGATTTAGAATATTGCATGTTGCAAGTCGAACTGGAAGGAGAAAAATTGGTCGAGCCGCTGAGCATTCTCAACCAGAGAGAAGTAATATTACGGAAGCGAGCTATTACCCAAGTTATAGTGCAGTGGTAGCACTTTGGGCCTGATAAGGCCACTTGGGAAGATGAAGAGCTCATGAAAAAATCTTACCCAGGGTTGTTCATGGTCAACAGACATTGGGACGATGTCCAATTTTAGGAGGGGGAGATGTAATGCCCCAGGAAAATGTAAATATTTGATTTTACTGTGGTTAAAAAGAATTGAATATGACACTATTAACTGTTTTGGAATTCACTAATATTTTTATTATTTCTTTAATAATATGAGAAATGTTTTTTGTGGAAAAATGTTGGCAACTTCTGAGGGGGAAGTTGGAAAAACGGTTGCAACGATTTCAACCCTAACTATCTCTCCTAGTTGGAAAGGTTTCTAGAGGAAAAGAGGGGGAGGGGGGCGGGGGTGAAGTTAGTCTGTGCTATGAGGATAGGCATAAACAAGAGAGGAAAAATAAAGATGGCTAAGTTTGGTGAGGACCAGATAGCCAAGCACTAGGTGCTTAAATCTTGCCAAGGACAGTGGTTCTGCAATCCCCCGAAAGAGCACGGGGGAGAGATTCTGGTCCCGAAAGACGAATCTCGAGGTTGGGTGGCAAATTGGAAGCAGAAGACAAGAGAAAGTTTCACTTGTATAGAGGTGAGCAGTTCTGTTACAGTAATATTGGAACATCAAACAGATAGGTACGAAAAATTACAGCTATTGTGCCTAATTAAGTCTATGTCATTTATAGAACTTCAGAATTGTAACAGTAACTTATGTGTAGCTATAACTATGGAAAAAAAAAACAACAATTTAATAATAACATTAACAGATTGAATGATGTTATCTGCATTCTAAACGAAATGGGAGAGGGATGTACACTTAGGATCCTCGTAGGTTGGGGAAGCTGATAACACGGCGTCACGGTAGGAAAATTGTAGGGTTATAAAGAAATTGAGCCATGTGAAGCCCCTATTTGAGGACAGAGAAATCCCTGAGGGTAAGAGTAAGATAAATTACTTGGAAAGAAAAAAATTCCTCCATTGTTAAACTTTGGGCATGTAGGGATTGAAACTGGAACAAACTGTAAAGCTTGATGCCAAGGAAAAATGTATAAGGACTTATATACATTTCATAGAAATTATGCAGGCGATAAGGGTGTATGAAACCCTAGGACATCTCTTTCTTAGGGTACTGGCAGAAGAGGGCTTTGGCATGCCAAATTGGCAATACCCTGAGTGATGCGAATAAGCATGGTAGGAACTTACTCTAGTATGATTCTCTAAAGAATGGCACAAAACAATGAGGTGATGTCAATTTTATTAATACATCTCTTTTAAGAACTATGAACCATGAGATATTTAGGGAATAAATGAATTCATCTAGTGATATTCTCAGAACATTCTCATAATAATAACAGTGGGAACCAATGAAACAGTGGTGAAATTCTTTAAACAATTCTGTTAACAGTAAAAGACAAGGAATAATTGATGCACAGTACTATGATATATCTAGTTCTTTGATAACTATTAAAGCAAGGAAAACAAGGAAACATTTATAGACAGAGTCATTGTCCTCTTGAAAATCCTTTGATAACAGTAAGGGAAAATGAAAATAATTGTCACACAGGGTGGGTTCCCTAAAACTCTTGAAAACCCATAAGCAAAATGAAGCGAGGAACCTTGACAGAGGCTGTTACAGCTGTGTACCTTTTCCATTTGATCAAGAAACAATAATTCAAGGAAAATCACATGATAATGTGTAACAAATGTTGCTTGAACTATAACCAACCAATATCCAAACCCTTGAATCATATATAGGCATGCAAGATTAATTCATGAATGAAGAGTAAACTACAATTTGACTGGCATCTCTTAGGTTAATCCTGGAGGAATAATTCCGAAATAATGTTGCCCATTAAATAAACAGATATGCCACGGGATGAAACCCTGTAAAGGGATAATTCAAAAATTACATTTAAAACTTCTACAACATATAGCCAATCAAACACATAATATTTCTAACACCGTGGGACTGTAAGCTAGCTGGGAAAACCAATTTCTTAAAATACTGGAAATCAAAAACCCTATCCAGGTATGGAACAAGACAAGCTCAGCTAAAATCCCTCAATCTAGAGATAAACCCCTTACCCGGGACTTCAGAGGCAAGTCTAGTAAAGCGCTTACCCCGCAGGAGTAGTGAATAGCTCCGGAAAACTTGGAGAAGGTCCCTATAAATAGAAAACCACATCAACCAGTAGCTAATGGTGATAGGGAAAGTGCATGACAAGGAGAGTTCAATGATAGGAAAATTCTAAGTATTGAAAAAAAAACACTCACCTAGGCTTCACCAAATAGCGCAGATGCTATAACCTGGTTCTGAGAGCTTCTAACCTAGTCAAGGCCCTGGAACCATAGTAGAGCAGGTCACGGAGAACAAAAAAATAGAACAATGGATCTGGTGCCAAAGCAAGGAAGCAACACAACCAAAATATTTATAGTTGACTTAACCCAGAAAGAAATCTGAACCGTAGATCTACAAAACATCAGGACCACCATCGATCAGGTGGCAAGCCCGAGAATGGTGGCTGTGAGAAATGAGCCTGCTCCTGCCACGCACAGGGCAGAGTAATAAGAAACAATGCAGAACCCAAAGAACATACCAAGCATACAAATAATCAAATGTGTAATTAATATAAATTGCCAGGTGTCCATCTGTATCATCCACTTGTAGATCGCGAGGATTTGGGAGTTTTTCCAAGGTGATAATTAGTTAATGAAACCCGAATGGATAAGACCAAACCTTTACTATCATTGGAAAATAATGAATTGTTTGCCAGAAAAATGTTATGGAAGGCTGGAACAGTAAGTACTGAAATAAATTACAAGGTTACGTGTCATAGGGACCATTCATACATTAGTAGTACCCTGTAAAAGAAAAAAAAAATTATGATGGAGATAGGACAATAGTATTTCTATTATTATAAAAACTCAAATTTTTATTATATTTCAAATTTTTCTTTTTCGTAGCTTTGGTAGGACTACATCTTTAACATGTGTAATATATCACCTGGACTGAGAAGGGGGAATTAAACCGGTGACTTCGCATCAAAAAGTTCCTTAGCAAAACACTCAATCACCACCAATCCAAGACAACATTATATTCCAACATTTTTATAAATAAAAATTTTATATTTTAATTTAAATTTCTTTAGTTTACATTTTGTTTTATACGATATAATATTTTAAATAAATAAGAAACAATAAGTTCGATTACCTACTCATTCATATATGTCCATCGTCTCACTCATCATATCCACATTTAACCATGATATTTTTTTCATGGATGGTGGGTGTCCAATTTTATAACCAACTTTCCTCATTTATATGTGTATATCTTCTCACTCATCGTATCCACATTTAACCATGATAATTTTTTTTCATGGATGGTGAGTGTCCGATGCTATAACCAACCTTCCAAAAATATCTTCAGACCAAAACATGAAATTCAAATTTCTGAGAGTATTAAATTCCACAAAATCTCAATTTCTTATTTATTTGTTGCAATAAATCTTATGATGCGTAGTAGTACTTCAACATTTTTTTTCAACTCCGAGTGCAACCCATACAACTTCTACAAGAATATGAACCGCCACACTATTTTGAAGCGTGACATCCTTACTTGGCCCACCTTCCAAAATACATGTGATATGATGGTGGAAATCATTTTGAATACTTCAGACCACAAATATTGTTGTAGTTATTCCTTTACGAAATATAGAATATTGTCGTAGATATTCCTTTACGAAATATAGAATGATCCATGGGCTCATTACCATTTATCTTTAGAGAAAAATGTTATGAACCTACACAAAACTAATGATTGGACCACTCATTATAGACTGAATTAATAAGATAAATTAATTATGTTTGAATTGGAAAATATTACGAACACGAATACATGCGAGAAATTAATCGATGCCAACAACTTTTGTATGACATTTGGGCACTGTAACTGAATGAACAATAAAAATGGACAATAATCAAAGTCGAGATATTCAATTAAATCAAACAATGGGTTTGAATTCCAAATGAACAGAAACCCATTTCATTTTTAACAAAGGACATGCCAGGATTACCATCATTAGTTCTCACACATTAAACTATATGGCGTCAATGTAATAGAAAAGGGCGAAATAGAACTAGAATCCAAATAACTGAAGATAGGAATTTGTTTGAGTCATTGATGATATCTCATTCTGGGTTGTTAACGAAATGAGTATTACTTCTTACATTTTTACATTTGGAATTCAAAAATAACCATTGAAAAAAATGTTGTTCAAAGGAAAACGCTAAAGCAAATGTCCTCATGGATCCATTTGAATTTAACACATTAACTAAAGTCTAATTCTCATGGAATTTCTGACAACAAACTCAATGTCGGGGTTATTATGACTCCATGAAATTTAAGCCTATCCATACCTTTGGTGCATAAGCACGCCAAAATGAAACAAAAAACTGAGCAATATTTGTTTGTTGAGTAATCCAAATTCACCCTACTGCATATAGAATGAATGAATCAAATTTCTCCAACCATATTTTTCTTTATGGAAAATGGCATAAACAACAGCTTTACTCACTGCCTCCACTCTCTGCTTCACCTCCACACTTTCGACACTCATTAAACTTCGCACTGCCCTCTTGAACTCATTCCTTCCAACAACCCCTTTCACAATTTTCATCTCCACTACCACTTTTTCTTCCCTCGCAAAAATAAGAACATTAGTCGTCTGGTCAACCTGCATAGGAAATGTGATTATCAGAACCTCGGCTGCCATGACCTTTATACATGAATTCCACCCGCAGTGGCTGATAAATGCACCTGTCACTTCGTGTGCAAAAATGGCTCCCTGTGGCACACACCCTATCTCGATTAGGAACTACCCCTGTACCTGTGGCTCATAGCCCTAATTTCCAATCTTAGTCAACAAAGAGCCCTCCATGAGTCAATGATTCTAGGAGCAGGCCTGCATTGGAGGCCATGTGCTATCGGAGATTCTTTTCGAAGCTCCACTATCACCTTCTCCACCTCTACATTGAGGAACATCATCTGCTTGGCTAACTCTGTGTGGGTGGGCGGTGAGGAGGCATGCTATGGAATTCCCTGAGCTATGGTTTTTGATTCAAGAATTCTCCACCCGGTTTAAAAATTCAGAGTCATTTGAAAACCTTGGCTTGCAACTCTTTATTTTGAAATCTTGGGCAGCGAGATAGCATTTGAAATCAGCATGGAGTTGGCATTCAATGTGTATACTACATTCTATCTTATCAATCACATCCGGGAGCCAGAGCAGAGCTGCGGAGCGAGGTACCAGAAATGTTGTCGAGTAGAGATGCAGGAAAATCAAGAGGCTCCATATTTTGTTTCTGAAATACTGATGCTATGTATGCATGGACATGTATAATTATATATCCTATGATATGCCATGGTGCCATGCACTAAGCTAGTAATGATTGGCTTAGTGACTTGTTTTTAAGAGTTTCCATAAAGTTATACATTGAATGTAACATATATATGGTATGTGGAGTGGCCGGTCCGTTGACCTCGACGCCATAATGTTTGAATTTTTTTAATACTTTCCATACTTGTAATACATAAAAGAATAGAAAATCACGCTTAATGAGAATCGAACACATGAATTCCAACAATATAACCTACACTGTCAACCATTCAGCCAGAAGCTCATGTGTTCAAAATTTTACAATGATTTGTCATTTTAAGTAGACGGCATACTGTTTTTGGCTTATTTTATTCATTCATAGACTGTTTTGAGCATGAAAAGAGTAGAAATATTGTTTTTAGGCCTTTTGAACGTACGAGTGCCATTAGTTTCAAGCAATGGAGTTCTTATTTTGATGTGCAAGAATTTTTTATTATTTTAATAAAGAGGCCTCCCCACTAATGACTATGCCTGAAGATGTAGGCTTGAGGACAGACGGACTCTGTTATCGACATGTTGGTGTCATTATCTCTTGCATGGTTTGTTGTTAGTGTTTATTTGCTGTTATTTCCTTCCAAGTTTCCTTTGTCTTTTAAATTGAGCTCTTTTTAATGGTGATTTTAAATACATGAAAAAACTTTTAAAAAGTTAATAAACCATTATCAATTTCGATTAGGATTTCAAATCAATTGGTATTAGAGTAGTTATTTATAGTTTGGTTTAAGTGTGCATGATCACCAAGAGAAAATAAAGGAATGCTGAAAATAACAACAAGAAATTCTAAATATAGAAGTGTTATTTTTAGCACTGCTATAAATAACATTTCAGGATACCTTCCTATTTTAGTTAGTCCCTAAACTAAAATAGAGAAGTAAAATTCGAATTTGTTCTTAGTAGTTATTTGATTAATAATTAATTAATTCATCTTGAGTTAATTAGTTGGAGAAAATCAAACATGAAGTCTATGTGAAAACATGCAACAATTTCTCCATTGATTGAGGAATTTATTCCTTAGTTAAGGAGATGAGAGTGAGTTGTAATATGAGTTGTAATTAGCTAGCTCAAATAACTGAGTTAAGTCTAGACAGATTAATTCTAATAGCTTGTAGAATTTATTGTGAGTTCAGTTAGTTAATGCTTGCATGCATGTTACTAGTGCACTTCAGATAACTGAATATTCTCTCATAAATAACTCATCCATGTCAGTTCAGACAGAGACCTAGTTGAGATTAGATGGAGGGACAATGTACTATCAGTTGCAAGAATATTCCATTGTGAATATCTCTTGCATGCAGAAGGAATTCTTTCCTTGAGGATTGCACAGTTACTTCTTCAGTTTAGTGAGTGTCATGAGGCCAATTAACACATGTGGCTTCACTGGACCACAAGAAAAAGTACCCAAGGAAATAGGAGGCTTGGAGGGATGAGGAAAGACATATGTTTTTCTTGGAGATTCTGTGAGTTGTATTGTTTGATTGTGCTGAGAGCTAGATAGTTTCTAAAGCTAAGGCTTTGTGTAATCAGACTTATTTTCCACTTGTATGATAATATAGATATTGGGGTTTTAGGCTGAGGTTTTCCTCAGAGTTATCTTCTGTGTTCATGTGTGTATGATTTCTCTTCATCTATTATATGTGTTCCATTTGATCTTGCTCATATTCGATTAAGCTTCCTTAAAGTTTGTTGCAGAAGTAGATCTAGTATTTTTCTCTAGGATATTGGATTATTAGTTGATCTACAAGTGAAATTTCCACATGGTATCAGAGAAAAGGTGATCAAAGTGAAGAAAAGTACACAAGAAGGGAGAAGTATGAAGTTTAGAGTTCCTGATTATAGAAATGGAGTTCTTATCACATCTCAATTTCATCAATGGCGATCAACGATTTGAGGCTTGAGTATGCACTTGATGGCAACTCAAACTATATAGCCTGGAAGGATCACATGGAAGCAATATTAGAGGATAATGGGTTAAAGGAATTCATTGATTAAGAAGTCCCCAAGCCTGCAACAACTAGTGCCCAAGAATTGGCAGAATGGAAGAAATGTGTGGTTAGAGCAAGGAGAATCCTCATGGAGGGTGTTCGAGACCACATTGTTTCGAGCCTCCATGGGAAGGAGACACCATTTTTGAGGTGGAAAACATTGAAGGATCTATATCATAATAGAAGCAATTAGAGGAAGCTGGCATTGAAAGACAAGCTTTGGAAAATCAAGTGTGGAAAGGGCGACATGGTCTCTATGTTCCTGAACAAGCTCACCACCTGCGGGTATGAGCTTGGAAGTGTAGGGATCATGACCGCTGAGGATGACATGGTGAGTCTAGAACTCCGCAGTCTTCCTAAGAGCTAGCATAGCTACCAAGACTCAGTAAACAGAATAGAGAAACTGCCAGATTAGGAACGACTTTGGTTGGATCTAATGCAGGAGGAGATAAGGTGAAGCACCACAGATGGATCTTCATCAAAACCAGATGATGAAGAAAATCTAGCTTTAGTGAGTAAATCTAGGAAAATGAAAGGGAAGGCATTCCAATCCAAATCTTCTCATGGTGGGAAGAAGTTTGAAAAATCAAGTGCGATGCTTTCATTGTCATGAAATGGGCCATTATGCTACGAATTATCACAAAAGAAATCCAAGAAGGCATCCTTGAAGGGATTAGATGGTGAGGCTCTTGCTTCATAGTTCGAATTAAATTCCTGTCTTATCACATGGATGGTTTCATCCATGGTGGGATGTGTTTGGTACCCAGGCAGTGGAGCTTCTTTCCACATGTCGAGTGACAAGAAACTTTTCATTACATTGGAGGATAGGGATCTCCAGATGTGGATCAAAGTGGGCAATGATGGAAAGTACCATGTTTTAGGTGAAGGTACAGTTGTGTTTCAGAGGGAGCATAGAGCTCCTCTCAACCTAGCTGATGTCAAGTATGTACCAGGCTTGAAAAATAATCTTCTGTCTATTTCTATGTTATAAGATAAGGGCTATGATGTAGTCTTTAGTAAATGAATGGTTTTCCTACATATCAGCACTGGACAGACCAAGCGAATTCAGATTCGAGTGAAGAATCTCTACAAGTTGGAGGTTGATGACTGCATTGCATTGACTTCCAAATTTGAGTTGGTGCAAAGCCAAGATGTTGGCGAGCTATGGCATAGAAGACTGGGCCACTTGCACCATGGAGCCCTGAAGATCATGTAGCAAATTTCTACCGGCTTACCCAAGGGAAAGAGCAAACGGATACATTCAAAGGTTGTACCCTGGGTAAGTATGCAAAGTCTTCCTTTTAGGATAGGGATAGTAGATCTAGAGCAATCCTTGAGCGAGTTCACTCAGATGTTTGTGGACCATTCTCTACAGCCTCAACCACTAAACAAAGGTACTATGCTATTTTTATTGACGATTTTTCTCGTAGATGTTGGATCTACTTTATGCAAAATAGGGATCAGACCTTCTTGAGGTTTTGTGAGTTTAAAGCCTCAGTAGAGAAAGAATCTGGAAAGAAAATAAAAGCCTTACAAAGTGACAATGGTGGAGAGTATGTCTCCCAACAGTTTGAGGACTTCTACATTGTAGAAGGAATTAAACAAGAGCTGACGACACCCCATAACCCAAAACAGAATGGGGTGGCCAAAAGTAAGAACAGATTGATAGTGGGAGCAGCTCGAATGATGTTGCATGACCAAAGCCTACCATTTCATTTGTGGGCTGAGGCATGCAATACAATAGTATACTTACAAGGTAGAAGTCCTCATCGTATCCTAGGGATGAAGACACCAATGGAGGCCTTTTCTGGGAAGCAACCAGATGTTAGTCCCTTTCACATCTTTGGATCATTAGTTTACTATCATGTGACCAAACATGGTTGGAAGAAGCTAAACCCAATAGCTGAGTTGGGGATACTTGTGTGGTACAAAGATACACACCACAACTATGGGATGTTTCTGCCTGCTAGTTAGAGGACCGTAGTGTGCAAGGATCTAAAGTGCAATGAGCAGAGAGCCATGCGATTGTCACTTGAGAGGGAGCTCAAGTTGCATGCAGAGGAGGAACTTTTGGTTCCAAAGGAGCCTCCTGATGATGTGGAGCAGCCACATGCAGAGGATTTGGGAATGGAGACATCCACTTATGGAGAGTCTTCCAGAGACAGGTGGAAATGCTCGAGGGAAGCTAAAAGGTAGATGCTAGATGCACGAGAGAATGTGGGGCAGCCATCCTCTCAGCGCACACAGAGGAGATATCCCAAGTGATAGATTGGTTACATGGCCTTGGTTGGGGAGCGTGTAGCGACCAAACCTTCTTCTTTTGAGGAGGCAGTGTAGCAACCAATTTGGTTTGATGCAATGGTAGAGGAGTACGACTTTATCATACAGAATAGTGTGCGGGATTTTGTCCCTAGACATGGTGAAAAGTCAGTAGTGAGTTCCTGATGGCCTTACAAGATAAAGTAGGCAGCTGATGGCAGTGTTGAGGAACACAAGGCAAGGTTCATTGCACGTGGTTTCTCACAGGTCAAGGGGATCAACTACGATGAGACCTTTGCTCCTGTAGCAAGGTGCTCATCTATCAGATCGATGCTAGCTCTATGAGCTTAGATGGGTTGGAAGATCCATTAGATGGATGTGAAGACATCGTTCCTCAATGGGAAGATTGAGGAAGAGTTGTACATTGAGCAACACAAAGGATTTGAGACCTTCGATCATGATCGCATGTTTTTCGACTCAAGTGAGCATTTTATGGGCTGAAGCAAGCACCCCTTGCTTGTTACACTAGGATCGACAACTATTTCATCAAGTTGGTCTTCACGAAGAGTGAAGTAGATGCAAACCTTTACCACATCATTGTAGAAGGTAAGCCATTGATCATTGTTCTTTATGTAGATGATCTGATTTTGATAGGTGAAGATTAGCTGATCAAATCTTGAAGAGAGGACCTTGAAAGAGAGTTTGAAATGAAGGACGTGGGCCTCATGCACTACCTTATAGGCATGGAAGTGTGGCAGAGATATGGGGAAGAATTTGTGTCTCAAGGCAAGTATTCCAATGAGATACTCAGGTGCTTTCACATGGAGAACTGCAAACCCATGCAGACTCGTCTAGCATGTAATTGGAGGAAGGAGGATGCTACTTCAGGTGAGTTAGTAGCTCCTACTATTTTTCGGCATCTTGTATGTTCACTAATGTATCTAGTGAACACATGATCGAATTTGTGTTTTGCGGTGAAACAGTTGTGTCAAGCTATGGTTCAGCCAACCAAGCTGTTTCGGAAGGCAGCGAAGCATGTGCTGAGACACCTCAAAGGCATATCACAGTACGGATTGTGTTATAGATAGATAGAGGGAGTGAAGCTTCAAGGGTTCATGGATGCTAATTGGGCAGGGAATCCATCAGACCAAAAGAGCACTTCTGGAGGAATCCTCAACCTTGGTTCAACTACAGTTTCCTGGTACAGTAGGAAACAGAGGTTAGTTGCACTTAGCTCAGAAGAGGATGAATATATGGCTGCCTGTTAGGAAAAATGTGAGGCCATTTGGATGTAGAAGATTCTAGTGGGAATGTTTGGTCAAATGATGGATCCTACAGTGATATAGTGCGATAACTAGAGTTGTATCAAACTCTCTGAGAATCCAGTGTTTCATGACAAGTCCAACGACATAGATATCTGTTACCATTATCATCCAGACTGTGTGGTGAAGAGGGTCATGTTGTTGCTATATGTTTCGAACAAGGAGCAGGATGCATATATTTTCACTAAGGCATTGTCAAAATGCAAGTTTGAGTTCCACCGAGACATGATTGGGGTAACTAATAATCCCTTTCTTGTTGAGAGGGAGTGTTGAAAATAGCAATAAGAAATGTTAAATATAGAAGTGTTATTTTTAGCACTGCCATAAATAGCATTTTGGGATACCTTGCTATTTTAGTTAGTCCCTGAACTAAAATAGGGAAGTAAAATTCAAAATTGTTCTTAGCTTATGTTTGATTAATAATTAATTAATTCATCTTGAGTTAATTAGTTAGACAAAATCAAACATGAATCCTATGTGAAGACATGCAACAATTTCTCCATTGATTGAGGAATTTATGCCTTAGTTAAGGAGATGAGAGTGAGTTGTAATTAATTAGCTCAGTTAACTGAGTTAAGTCTAGTTAGATTAATTCTAATAGCTTGTAGAATTAATTGTGAGTTCAGTTAGTTAATGCTTGCATGCATGTAACTACTGCAATTCAGATAATTGAATATTATCTCGTAAATAACTCATGCATGTTAGTTCAAACAGAGGACCAGTTGAGATCAGATAGAGGGACAATGTAATATCAATTGCAGGAATATTCCATTGTGAATATCTCTTACATGCAGAAGGAATTCTTTCCTTGATGATTGCGTAGTTACTTCTTCAATTTAGTGAGCGTCATGAGGCCAATTAACACATGTGGGTTTACTAGACCCAAATAAAAGCTGCGCAAGGAAATGGGAGGCTTGGAGGGCTGAGGAAAGGCATATGTGTTGCTTGGATAGCCTGTGAGTTGTATTGTTTGATTGTGCTGAGAGTTGGATAGTTTCTGAAGCTAAGGATTTGTGTAATCAGACATATTTTCCATTTGTATGATAAAATAGTTATTGGGGCTTTAGGTTGAGGCTTTCCCCAAAGTTATCTTCTACGTTCATGTGTGTATGCTTTCTCTTCATCTATTGTATGTGTTCCATTTGATCTTGCTCATATTCGATTAAGCTTCCGCAAAGTTTGTTGTAGAAGCAGATCAAGTATGATGCTCTAGGATATTGCATTAGCAGTTGATCTATAGGTGAAATTTATACATGGTATGAGAGCAAAGGTGATCAAAGTGAAGAACAGTATACAGGAAGGGAGATGTATGAATTTTATAGTTCCTGATTACAGAAATGGAGTTCTTATCACATCTCAATTTCATCAATGGTAGTCAACGGTTTGAGGCTTCAGTATGCACTTGATGGCAGCTCAAACTATATAGCTTGGAAGGATTGCATGGAAGTGCTATTAGAGGGTAATGGGTTAAAGGAATTCATTAGTCAAGAAGTCCCCAAGCCAGTAGCAACTAGTGCCCAAGAATTGGTGGAATGGAAGAAATGTGTGGCTAGAGTAAGGAGAATCCTCTTGGAGGGAGTTCGAGACCACATTGTCTTGAACCTCCATGGGAAGGAGACACCGTTTTTGAGGTGGAAAATATTGAACGATCTATATTAGAATAATAGCGATTAGAGGAAGATGGCGGTGAAGGAAAAGCTTCGGAAAATCAAGTGTGAAAAGGGCGACATGATCTCTACATTCCTTAACAAGATCACCACCTACAAGAATTACCTTGGAAGTGTAGGGATCATGACCACTGATGATGACATGGTGAGTCTAGCACTCCTCAGTCTTCCTAAGAGCTGGCATAGCTACCAAGACTTGGTAAATGGAAGAAAGAAGCTACCAGATTGGGAGCAACTTTGGTCGGATCTAATGTAGGAGGAGATAAGGTGAAGCACCAGAGATGGATCTTCATCAAAACAAGATGATGAAGAAAATCTAGCTTTAGTGAGTAAAGCTAGGAAAGGGAAAGGGAAGGCATCCCAATCCAAATCTTCTCATGGTGGGAAGAAGTTTGACAAATCAAGTGCAATTATTTCATTGTCATGAAGTGGGCCATTATACTACGAGTTGTCCAAAAAATAAATCCAAGAAGGGATCCTCGAAGGGATCAGATGGTGAGGTTCTTGCTTCACAGTTTGAATTGGATTTCTCTCTTATCACATGCATGGTTTCATCCATGGTGGGATGTGTTTAGTACCTAGACAGTGGAGCTCCTTTCCACATCTCGGGTGATAAGAATCTTTTCAGTACATTGGAGGAGAAGGATCTCTAGATGCAGATCGAAATGGGCGATGATGGAGAGTACCATGTTTCAAGTGAAGGTATGGTTGTGTTTCACAGGGAGCATGGAGATCCTCTCACCTTAACTGATGTCATGTACCAGGTCTAAAAATGAATCTTGTGTATGTTGCTATGCTATAAGATAAGGGCTATGATGTAGTCTTTAGTAAAGGAAAGGTTTTCCTGAGGCATATCGGCACTGGACAGATCAAGCGAATTGGGATTCGAGTGAAAAATCTCTACAAGTTGGAGGTAGACGACTGCGCTGCATTGAGTTCCAATGCTGAGTTGGTGCAAAGCCAAGATGTTGGTGAGTTATGGCATAGGAGACTGGGCCACTTGCACCATGGAGCCCTGAAGATCATGCATCAAAATTATATTGTCTTACCCAAGGGAAAACTGGAGCAAACAGATACATGCAAAGTGTGTACCGTGGGTAAGTATGCAAAATTTTTCTTTCAGGATCGGGATTGTAGATCTAGAGCAATCCTGGAGCGAGTTAACTCAGATGTTTGTGGACCATTCTCTATAGCCTCCACTGCTAAACAAAGGTACTATGTTATTTTTATTGATGATTTTTCTCATAGATGTTGGATCTACTTTATGCAAAATAAGGATCAGAGCTTCTTGAGGTTTTGTGAGTTTAAAGCCTTGGCAGAGAAAGAATATGGAAAGAAAATAAAAGACTTGCGAAGTGACAATGGTGGAGAGTATCTCTCAGCAGTTTAAGGACCTATGCACTACAAAAGGAATTAAACGGGAGCTAACGACACCCCACAACCCACAACAGAATGGGGTGGCCGAAAGGAAGAACAAATCAATAGTGGAAGTAGCTCGAGCGATGTTGCATGACCAAAGTCTACCACTTCATTTGTGGGCTAAGGCATGCAATATAACAATATGCTTACAGAACAGAAGTCCCCATCGTATATTGGGAATGAAGACAACAATGGTGGCCTTTCCCGGGAAGCAACTAGATGTAAGTCCCTTCCCCATCTTTGGATCATGAGTTTACTATCATGTGACCAAATATGCTCGGAAGAAGCTAGACCCAACAACTGAGTTGGGGATACTTGTGGGGTACATAGATACACACCACAACTATCAGGTGTTTCTTCCTTCTAGTCAGAGGATGGTAGTGTGTAGGAATCTGAAGTTTGGCAAGAAGAGAGCCATGCAATTGTCCCTGGAGAGGGAGATCAAGTTGCATGCAGAGGAGGAAATTTTGGTTCCAAAGGAGGAGGAACCTCCTAATAATGTGGAGTAGCCACATGTAGAGGATCCGGGAGTGGAGACATCCACTTATGGACAGTCTTCCAGAGACGGGAGGAAACACTCGAGGGAAGATGACAAGTTGATGCTAGATGCAGAAGAGAATGTGGGGCAACCATCCTCTCACCACACACAGAGGAGATCCCCTAAGCGATACACTGGTTAGATGGCCCTAGTTGTGGAGTGTGTAGTGACCGAACCTTCTTCTTTCAAGGAGGCAGTGCAGCAATCGGTTTGGGTTAATGCAATGTTAGAGGAGTACAACTCTATCATACAGAACAATGTGTGGGATGTTGTCCCTAGACTTGGGGACAAGTCAGTAGTGAGTTCTCGATGGCTTTACAAGGTAAAGCAAGAAAATGATGGCAGTGTTGAGAAACACAAGGCAAGGTTTGTTTCCCATGGTTTCTCACATGTCAAGGGGATCGACTAGGATGATACCTTTGCTCATGTAGCAAGGTACTCATCTATCAGATAGATGTTATCTCTATCAACTCACATGGGTTGGAAGATCCATTAGATGGATGTGAAGACAGTGTTCCTCAATGGGAAGATAGAGGAAGAGGTGTACATTGAGCAGCTCGAAGGATTTGAGACTTTCAATCATGAGTCACATGTTTGCTGACTCAAGTGAGCATTGTATGGGCTAAACCAAACACCCTGTGCTTGGTACACCAGGATTGACAACTATTTCATCGAGTGGGGCTTCATGAAGAGTGAAGCAGATGCGAACCTTTACGACATCATGGTAGAGGGTAAGCCATTGACCATTGTTATTTATGTAGATGATCTGATTTTGACAAGTGATGATGAGCTGATCAAATCTTGCAAGGAGGACCTTGCAAGAGAGTTTCAGATGAAGGACATGGGCCTCATGCACTACTTTCTAGCCATGGAAGTGTGGCAGAAATATGGGGAAGTATTTGTGTCTCAAGGCAAGTATGCCAATGAGATACTCAGGTGCTTTCACATTGATAAGCGCAAACCCATGCAAACTCCTCTAGCAGGTAATTGGAGGAAGGAGGATGCTACTTCAGGTGAGGTAGTAGCTGCTACTTTTTATCGACAACTTGTGGGTTCACTAATGTATATAGTGAAAACATGACTAGATTTCTGCTTTGAGGTGAACCAACTGAGTCAAGCTATGGTTCAGCGAACCAAGCTATTTTGGAAGGCAGCAAAGCATGTGTTGAGATACCTCAGAGGCACATCTCAGTATGGATTGTGTTACAGACATATAAAGGGAGTGAAGCTTCAAGGCTTCATAGATGTTGATTGGGAAAGGAGTCGATTAGACCGAAAGAGCACTTCTAGAGGAATCCTCAACCTTGGTTCAGCTGCAGTTTCCTGGAACAGTAGGAAACAGAGGTCAGTTACACTTAGCTTAGTAGTCACTAAATATATGGTTGTCATTCAGGCAGGATGTGAGGCCATTTGGATGCAGAAGATTCTAATGGGATTGTTTGGTCAGATGATGGATCCTACAATGATATACTGCGATAACCAAATTTGTATCAAACTCTATAAGAATCTAGTGTTTCATGATAGGTCCAAGCACATAGATATCCATTACCATAATCTTTGAGACTGTGTGGTGAAGAGGATCATGTTGTTGTTGTATGTCTCGACCAAGGAGTAGGATGCATATATTTTGACTAAGGCATTGTCAAAATGAAAGTTTGAGTTCCACTGAGACAGGATTGGGGTGACTCATAATCCCTTTATTGTTGAGAGGGAGTGCTGAAAATAGCAACAAGAAATGCTAAATATAAAAGTGTTATTTTTAGCACCGCCATAAATAGCATTTTAGGATACCTTCCTATTTTAATTAGTCCCTGAACTAAAATAGAGAAGTAAAAATTGAAATTGTTCTTAGTGGTTGTTTGATTAATAATTAATTAATTCATATTTATTTAATTAGTTGGAGAAAATCAAACATGAATTCTATGTGAAGACATGCAAAAATTTCTCCATTGATTGAGGAATTTATCGCTTAGTTAAGGAGATGAGAGCGAGTTGTAATTAGTTAGCTCAGTTAACTGAGTTAAGTCCAGTTATATTAATTCTAACAGCTTGTAGAATTAATTGTGAGTTTAGTTAGTTAATGCTTGCATGTATGTAACTACTGCACTTTAGATAACTGAATATTATCTCATAAATAACTCATGCATGCCAATTAAGACAAAGACCCAGTTGAGATCAGATGGAGGGACAATGTACTATCAGTTGCAAGAATATTCCATTATGAATATCTCTTGCATGTAGAAGGAATTCTTTCCTTGAGGATTGTGCAGTTAATTCTTCAGTTCAATGAATGTGATGAGGCCAATTCACACATGTGGCTTCACTGGGCCCCATGGAAAACTACGCAAGGAAATAGGAGGCTTGGAGGCTTGAGGAAAGGCATATGTGTTGCCTCGACATTCTGTGAGTTGTATTGTTTGATTATGCTGAGAGCTAGATAATTTCTAAAGCTAAGGCTTTGTGTAATCAGACATATTTTCCACTTGTATGATAATACAGAGATTGGGGTTTTAGGTTGAGGCTTTCCCCAGAGTTATCTTCTATGTTCATGTGTGTATGCTTTCTCTTCATCTGTTATATGTGTTGCATTTGATCGTTCTCATATTCGATTAAGCTTCCACAAAGTTTGTTGTAGAAGTAAGTCTAGTATTATGCTTTAGGATATTGCATTATCAGTTGATCTACAGGTGAAATTTCTACAAGGCGTGCTAAAGGAAAACGTTTTGAAGGAGATCTAGAAGTTGGCTTGAGAAGAAGGAAAAGTTGAGAAGAAGAGATGGTTGAAGAAGGAAGAGGTGATCATCCTTTTGGATTTGATGCAGACTTTCTGGATGCTTTCATGGCCTTGCGATCCATGGTTGAGGAAATGTACCATGATTTCAAAAAGGCGAAAGAGTAAGATAAGCCTAAAGATGGGGAAGCTAAGGCATCACATTCTAAAAATCCTAAAGATGAAGGACCATCTAATTAACATAAAAATATAGAAACTGATGATGATAAAAAAGATCCTTTCTCTTCTCTTTTTGGTGGTCAACCTGAATCATCTTTTCCAAAAACCTTTGTTTAAATTGGATGTGAAATTCGACTTACCCGTGTATAATGGTAAAATCAATACCGAGAAACATGATAACTCGATTAGACAAATGGTGGTGTATTATAGTGTGTAGTAGATTTCTGAAGATGTGGTTAAGAGTCGATTGGCTTTGCTTCGTCTAGAAGGCACTGTACTCATCTGGTGGGAGAGTAAGTTTAAACATGGGACTCATCATATTGGTAAGATTTTTCCATCATGGAGTGATTTTTTTTAATTTAATTTAATTTTTAATTTAATTTTTATTTTTATTTTTATTTATTTATTTATTTATTATATTTATTTATTTATTTTTATTTTTATTTATCTAATTATTTAATTTATTTTTTTATTTTTATTTTTTTCTGCACTTAGAAAGAAATTCTACACATTGGGATATAAGGAGAAAGCCTTAATAGAATGGAAAAGTTTTAAGGTTAAGAAGGGACAATCGATGCAAGACTACACATATGAATTTTGCAAGAAGGAATTAATGCTTGATATTCCCTTACATACACATGAAACTCTAATGAAATATATAGGACGATTACCTAAATATATTTTTAATATTGTATTGATGTTTAGTCCTACTAATCTAAATGAAGCAGTTGTTCAAGAAACTTACATTTAAGCAGCAAAAAATATAGTTGGTGTATCATCGGAATAAGAGCGTAGAAAAGAGGGCAAAGGAAAGGGAAAATCGAAGAGGATAAATTCCATTAGGATGCAAGAGGATAAGTTGTCTTGCAAGCATTGAAAGAAGGAAGGCAATGATGAGAAACATTGCTGGGAACTACACCCTCACAAATGACCAAAGTGGTTTAAAGGAATGAAGGGTAAGAAAAACATTGCAACAACAATAGTGCCAACAAATTTGGGTTCAAAATCAGGTGATGAGGCTCAAATTGTAACATGTTTGGCATGAAAAGTTGATGGTTGTAATGATTCTAATAGTTGATATAGAAAAATACAAATTAAGGGTCATTATCAAGCATACTAAGATCGACACTTTGTTAGATAGCAGGTCTTAAGCTAATCTTTGAGAAATTGCTTAAGTAGTTGGGATTAAAAACTAAAAAGCATCATAAATATTATACACTATATGGGATGAGAAAAAACCATAAATTTCCGGTAACTAAGACATGTATCTTACAATTTTCAATAACGTCTCAATTTATGGATAAGGTCATATATGATTTAGTGTCTCTAGATGCATTTGGAGTGATCTTAGCAATCCATTATTTATATGTTTGAAAAGCAATTTTATATAGGGAAAATAATCAATATCATTTGTTTAAAACAAGAATTGAATATATTTTGCATTCCCATCCCATAAAGGCAACAAAATATTTTCAAATAGTGGAATAGTTAAAGAGGGCATATTAGGCAAGTAAAACTATGTTTCTACCATCAACTTCAATTAAGCATAAAACAATTTAAAAAAATCATAAAATTTTACTTAAGGAATCTAAAAATGTACAATAAGTATATATGCATGATAACTTGAGTTGTGTTCCAGTTATGAAGAGTCAACAAAGTATAATTTCATTTATGTCAGTAAGTTCAGTGTTGTTATTCAACTTGCTTCCTTTTACTAGTATGTGGGTTATAACAACAAACATGGATGTAGATATGGGTGTGAAATGGAACAATCTACTTTGTAAGTTTTATGTTGTACTAATTATTGTGTGGATGAGTAACATGTATAGATTCAAAATAAGTTTGGCCCAAAGATATCGAGTAGATGCAAAGACATTGTCCTCACCTTAAAACAATATAGACAATATTTTGGAGGTCCAAAAGGTCTTAGTGGGGAGGAATGATCCAAAATTATGAGGTAGTGATTTGGAGGATCCAAAATATGCTCAAATTTCTAGAAAAAGATTGAAAATCAAAATTATCAGATGCTCTTGAAAAGAGCTTCATTGTGTATATTTTGTCATTCTGAATCCAACACAACTGGAATGACTGAAATCTGATATCGTATGAAGAGGTTATGTAAAGTCAAAATTCAACATTCAAGCAAGGCAAAAATTCAAAGGTCAACTAGTCAAATTCAACACTCAGGGTTCCATGTCTCAATAATCAACAGAAGGTTCTGGCAGTGAAAGTTCCAGGCACATGATTTTGTCTAACACATGGCACTTCCAGAGTTTGAAAAATGTCATTGCGTGGTTGGTTGATTTTGGGCCAATCTTGAGGAGACACATGTCCCTATTGGAGGGAAACACGTGGCAAGCTCATAGGACAGGTCAAAATTTTGTTTAACAGATCGATACACTGGACAAGATTCAATCCCACGACCTCTTGGCAAAAATTCCAATACCTTACCATTAGGCTACATAGGCAGTTCTTGTTATGATTCCGGCACACATTTATTTAATGGAGATAAGGGTTATTATATAACAATTCTAGCATTGAAATAGGAACTAATATTCTTACCCGTTTCTAGAGATAGCAAAAAAGTGACCCGATTTTGAAAAGGGGCAATGCAAAAAATACATATTTTTTTTTACAACATAGTTTTTGGCACTTTAAATCTTTTTATGTACATTATGTTTTAGAATGTTAGTGATTTCCATGCTGATTAAAAAAGTGGTGATTCTGCATCACGCCATTTTTTAAAAGACCTATTTTTTAACTTTAAGTCTTTTAGTGTTTGAAATGTAAATAATTATTTTCTTAATTTAACAATTTTTGAAGTGGTCTTCTTCTTCATATTTTCTTGTTTTATTTTTATTTTGTTTTTTTAGAGTGAGATTTGTATTGTTTTACATATTTAAAGAAGAAGGTCGATATTTTGAAGTTTCGATACTCTACATATTTATACATCGTTAGTTAATTTTTCAATGCACATAAAATAATTGTCTCTAAAAAACAATAATTTTTAACAAATGACATTAAAATAACCATTTTCAACATAAATATAACTAAAAAAATTACACATTTTGATCATTTTTGTCATTTTTTGATAGAAATGACATGTCGAAATCACAATTTTTATAGGAAAATTTAAACTGAAAATGGTTAAATAATATTTTATTCTTTTATGAATTTCATGTCAAAAAAATAATAATAATGATAGTTTTTTTTCAAAAAATAATGATTAAGATAAAAATTAATGCGAAAATCACATAATACAAATATTGAACACATAACACCATTAATTGAATGCTTATTCTTCTCATAAAATGTCAAAGTCAAAACACGACAAGTATAATTAATTAATAGTTACAGAAAATGAGCTTGATTTACAAGCATAACTTAAATTTAATCAACAATATCACGTAATCCAAAATCTTCATCCTCTAGAGTTTCATCATTGTCTTCTTCCACAATATTTTTTGCTTTATTTTGCTCATTTTCCTCTTTTAATGGATCTTTGATATCTGCGAATCTCCCAATGTATGGCTTTCCAATTATTCCATGTAATGGGGGTTCCTTTTCCTTTTTTTCCATGCGTGATTCACTAAAGTCTCCTTTCTTCAACCCAATTTCTTGCATTGCATCTAGAAGAAATTGAAGAGCATTAATTCTTTGTTGAATAAAATTGCATTGTATTGGATCTTTTTTTCAATGGCAATGTAATTTCTTCCTTTTTGAAGGCAACATGCTAGTGTTATACTGTGGTTGTACCTTATTATCAAGCACAAAAGAAATAATGAAGTAGATTAGCACAACGATATATAAATTAAGAAATAAGATATTGAAGTTCAATTCCATATAATAAAAGTTACCTGAGAGAGAAAATAAATCAAGAACCGATCGCGTTTATTTGAACATATGTTTATAAGATAGTTAATCAATAACTCTGGTTTTTGATAAATGTTAACTATCTCTCATTTTGCTTATTTGTCTTCATATTTTAGTTTTCTCACAACAACATCATAAGCGAGTACTTGGCTATGACTCTTTCCATCTACCCAATTAAAAATCATAGACATATAGCTATCATCTTTTACCCAACTATCAGTATGGATGAATTCACAATCATTTATAAATGGTTGATCTTCACGGTTAAGAAGATTTGACTTTTTTCTGTAACATGAAATAGTAAAAGCTCAATTAACTTGCACATAAATAATTCTTTTAACATTAATCAAATATACATTTTCAACGTCTTACCATGTAAGTTGTATCCTAGTTTGTGTTCCCCTTGAAGCTTGACAATAACATTGCCAATTGTGTGTCTGAATAAAATGTCACAAATCTCCATAATGGTAATGATGTGACTTCAAGAAATCCTACAACCACTTTACTAAGAGCTTGATAAGTATAAGGGTCACTATCTTAGTTAATGTTTCGAATATTGAAACCATGGGGAATATTTGCAATAACTATGGCATAATCCCTTTTAGGTGTGAGTTTAGAAATGTCTTCATAGTTGCCTTGTATTACTTGATATTAAATAGTGTCAAGCCCATTCCAAATGAAATGAGCAAGAGTTGGATGAAGTTCGACATTCTTAAGACATTGCTTCTTTAGTATTTCGATCTTAATCTTTTCAATAAAGGTTCTGAAACTATCTGTTGCTCCATTTGCATCCTTCCTCATCTTTAATAAAATAACCAAATATATGTGTAAGTTATAAAATAAAAATAGTATACATATGAATAAAAATTAATGCATAAATCAACATACCTTTTAAATGCTAGATAAAAAAAATTATTGTTCATGTAGAACTTGAATCTGGATAGTTGTGTACAACATCATCCCAACTATATTCATTCAACAATTTAACCATTTTTTCTTGTATTTTTATGTAAACTTTGTGACTCCATAGATAAAGTAAAAAATGTTAATATAATGATATGTATAACCAATACAACCTAGTACAATATGTTATATTTAAAGCAAAATTGTAATCAAGAAATAAGTAAAAATAATTCAACAAAATTACTTTTGAAATTCCTCTGACATTTCCTCCAATGATAATTCCCCTGACCTCACATGAGATAATATTTCTTTGACAAGTTTTTCATCCTTCACCCCTTGCAATGCTCTCCAAGGTGTGATAGTCATATATTCTAGAAGCTGCTTCATTTCAGGACCTGATTTATTGTTGCTACATATCAATGGTTTAAACATTTTGACCTTCTGGCTTTTAATGCCAATGTTCTCCCACATGCTAAAAATCCCATTAATCAATTCCCTTATCTATCCAGTCCTAAATGCCAACTAGAAAAATGTTATCAATAACTCTGAATAGTTTAGTATTTACTCTACTGCCTTTTGAATTGATTTTATCCTCAATTTGATAGCCTATTTCCATACAACATTCTTTTCAGAAATCTACAGTAACACTTAGCTTATCCCCACCACATTTTTCTTCAAATTCACTATGAACAAATCAAACCCTTTGGATGAAATTCATAGATATCCTATATTCATTATCTGAATTATGATCCCATGCCACTAACTTTTCTTATGTATCTGATAAACTAGCATAAATGATACATTTGGTTGTTTCAAAACATGGGTTATTGGGATATCCCTCCATTAATTTTCTTTGAGCTTCTACATAATGGTTGCCCCCAAGCACATAATAATTGTATTCAAAACATTTTGACTTATCGAATTCTTCTTTATTGGGAACTTGAACTGGATCAACTAGAAGCACATAATTAACCACATGAGCATATAGATTGTACCTCACCAATGTCTTCAAGTTGTGAACATGCAGGTGGTGTGGCTTTCTAATTTGATATTCACATTTTCCTTCACTTGCCTTATAGATTTGTCTCACATTAAGCTGAAATGTACGACCAACCTCAATTAAGTTTCTCTTTGTCAAGTTCTGTTGAATGGCATTTTGTTTTGTTTTACTAATTCCATCCTCTAAATCAGCTCCCGGTGTAATGATTTCTCTGCTTTCTCTTGATGTTTCACTAGGATCTTGATTGTTGGTAATGGTTACTTCAGAATGTTTAGCTTTACTTTTCCTCCTCATAACATTCTCATCATTAAGTAGAACATATTTATTCTTGGGCATTGTTACTTGTGGCCTTTTATGGCTCTTCCCCTTTCTAACATTAGTTCCAATGTCATCCTCATTAACGACAACATATTCTTCGATGTCAGTTTCAACTTCCTCATCTTCAAAAGTAACCTGTCTACGTTTGCTAGATTTATCCACTAAAGGAATTTTTTTTTATCCCTTGGATGTAGTTTTGTAGCATCATGAATTACCACATTTTTCTTGTTTACCATATCTTCTTTTGACACTGAGTAGAAATTGTTGACAACTTTCATAATTGTTGACACCTAATCATAGGGATTAGGTGAACAACTGTAGTTGGTGAAAATAAATAATAGAGAAAATGGAGAGTCATTGGGAGATGAACTGAACAATAACTCCCTCTTATATATAATAATGAACAACCTGAATGAATAATACAATTACACTTGAGGATTTACCTCTTGGCCTGACATGGTATCAGAGCCAACTATATTTTTGGCATTGCACTCTATCATTGTAACTGCCTTCTTCCATTTTTCAGAAATTTTTAATTTGCCATATTCTTCAGTTCTCTACCCTCTACCCTCTACATAATAATCTGGTGTAACGCTTGAAATTCGTCTCAACTCCATGCCTCCTTTCCAATTTTGTTGACTATGGAATCCCTATTTTTAAGCCAATAACCCACCGTATGGCCTTTGTTGGGTAGTCCTACTGCCCTGAAAATGTCTTGTCGCATCACTAATATCTTGTGACCCAACAATGTAGAACATCCAGATTTGAAACGCTACTAGGAACACTACTGCCTGTAAAAGTTGCTCTCCATACCTCTCCAGGTTGCCTCCAATATGCTGGCAGCTCCAATATGCTTGTTGAAATAACTGCTCCCTCACATCAATACGCTGGTTGAAAGAGATGCTCCAATATGTGAGGTGCATTAACCACAGCGGGAGCCCTTGCATAGTAGTCTTGGAGGTTGAATTTACATTCATCGAGACAACATCTGTATCTTAAGAGAGGGCTGCTGAATTTTTTGCAAACAGAGCATCGGTAATCAGTAGGGAGAATATCAAAGAATAGTTGGCTGTCATGTAAAAAGAAATAAAAATATGCAATCTCATTTAGATCTCATTTTCCTCCATACTGCTCCACCGTCTAGTAAATTCCCAATATCACAATTTTTTAATATCGCATTGCGCCTCCACCACATAACTCATCCTTCATATAGATATACCTCTTATATATATATTAATTTGTTTTTACAACCAGAAGTGCAATTTCTTATAGAGTATTTGCAGCATAAGTATATTTTTTTATAGTACACAATTTTGAAAATGCATTCATTGATATCTATTGTGGGAGTGGTTCTCACTGGCAAGGAGGACTATCCAAAATGGTCACAAAAAATCAAACACACTCTCATTTTGAATGATCTTGGAAAGGAGTGTGTGTCGGAAACGGAGATAAAGAGCCAGAACAACCTACTTCAGACAAGGAATTCGCCATTTGGGAAAATAACAACAACAAGGCTTATGCATTGATTGCAGCATCAGTAAATAAAGAGGTGAGTCATCATATATCACCATTTTCAAATGCTTTCGAAGCCTTATAAAAACTGAAGGAACTCTATGACTCACACTTTGCACTTGAAGTTGTTCAACTCATAATTACTCTGTTCACCCTTGAATTACAAAATGATGATCCTCTTGCTCTTGCACCAGAAGTAAAATCTATTATGCATGATATCGAAGTCACTAATGTTGAACTGGATATTCCTCTGATAGCTTTTTGCAAGGCACTTTATCCCACTTTCTCAAATTATCTTGAGTCATTGGAAGAAAATGGAAACCTCGAAGATATTACCTTCGACTCCCTTGTGAAAAACTTTGCTAAAAGAGAGAAAGATTTTGGGAAGAAGATAGCTCCTAAGTCTTATCAAGAGGCTATGTTCCTTGCTCATAGAGAAAAGAATCTTGCTTAAGATTCTTGTAGAGGAAGAGGTGGTCAAAGAGGAAGAGGAAGAAATTTCAGAGGTGGGGAGGTAGACACTCTCAAGGGGAAAAGTTAGATTTGGATTTCATATGCTACAAAAGAGATGGATCACATGATGCATCCTTATGCAAGTTGCCTTGGGACAAAATTGAGCAGGAAACAAACCAAATGAAAGGTAAAACTAATGAAAAAGAGAAAGGTAAAGAACCTGAATCCACTCACTATGTTGTGGCACACTGTAATATTGGAGTAAATGAAGGCTTCTTTAATGCTTCACTTGCTTCTTGGAAAAAAGATTGGTTGCTTGATTCAAGAGAAACTTGCCACATGAATTTTAGAAGAATTTGTTTTGAATAATTTACTAACAATGTCGATGGAGCAATATACTTTGCATTCAAATGAAAACTCAAGCCATCAGGGCTTCACACAATTAGGCTTAAATTGCCTGGTCTTCCAAACTTTCTTCTACATCATGTTCTATATATCCCATAGCCGAGGAGAAACTTGTTGTCCTTGGTCCACATCCACCAGCAAGGACACTCCATTCATATGTTTGATGGTAAGCTTGAGGTGAGAAAAGCATTAGACCACTCACTTGTCATGACGGGGATAGAAGAAGAGAGGCTTCTCAAGCTCCAGGGTACCTCTGCTCGTGCACAATATCTTTCATACAATTCTCATTATGAAGAAGGTACATTTCCATAAAGTTTATTATGACATGCTAGATTTTCACACTTGAACTATGGCAGCCTCTACTTGTTGAAGAACAATGGTGTTACTAGTTTGCCTACAATTCCTAGGAAACTTAAGCAATGTGATGCTTGCATTCTAGGAAATAATAACAAACAGTCTTTTCATGATTCACATTCGAGAGTAGATAGAAAAATTGAACTCATTCATTTAGATTTATGTGGTCCAATGCTTGTTTCTTCTACAAATGGAAATAAATATATGATTACATTTATTGATGACTACACTAGACTGTGTTGGGTTTATTTATTGAAGAAAAAATCTGATGCTTTTCAAACATTCAAGAACTTTCATACATGGATTGGAAATTATGCACAATCTCATATTGGCTCTATTCACACTGATAATGGAAAAGAATACACTTCAAATGAATTTGAAAACTATCTTCACCAACATGGGATCAATCATCAAACAATTGTTCCTTATAATCCCTAATATAATGGAGTAGATGAAAGAATGAATAGGACAATCTTAAATATGGTGTGCTCCATGATGTTTTTCAAAAATGTAAAATTGATGTTTTGGGCTGATGCAATTCTCTGTGTTGTATATCTAAACAATAGATGTCCATCTAATGCTATTAGAAACAAGACTCCTTATGAAATGTGGTATGGGCACATTCCTTTGGTAAAACATCTGAGGGTCTTTGGTTCCACATGTTATGCCTTCATACCAAGGGTACATAGAAACAAACTTGGTGCAAGAAGTCGTAATTGTATCTTCCTGGGGTATTCAAACACCTCCAAAGCATACCATATTTATGATGAAGTCAATAAAATGTTTGTTGTATCTAGAGATGTAATCTTTCTTGAATCATCCAAAACTGACAATGTTGTTGAGCGAAAACTTGATCACTTGGATAGATTCATAAATGCAAAATAATTTCAAGAATTTTATAATCAAATTCCACATCTTGAAGGGGGGATTCCTATGCTAGATCAACTTGTGGAATCTTCTTCTAAACCACTTTGTCCCTCGCATGAAACTCTAACAACGGATGATACTTTGAGTGATGTGATTGACAGAATTGGGAGACTAAATCTTGATTCAATCCAAGATCAATCAATGGAGCAGCCTAGACCATCTAAGAGAGGTCCCCCAAAGTGGCTGACAAGGACACTTGAAAGTGTTCATCCTGATGAGGTTGGAAAGGCAGGAACTAGAAATACAAACCGAAAAAATGGAGGTGATGTAGATGACTCTGATTCACCTATTGATATGGATGTTTCTTATGATTGTGAATTGAATTTGTCTATAGATTTTGAACCAACTTCCTTCAAATAAGCTGCTTCTCATGATGAATGGAAAGAAGTAATGTAAAAGGAGTATGGTGCCTTAATAAAGAATGGCACTTGGAAGCTGGTTGATCCTCCATTGGGAACCACAACAATTGGCTACAAGTGGGTCTACAAGAACAAGTATAAAGCCGATGGCTCACTTGACAAGCACAAAGCCAGGCTTGTGGAAAAAGGTTTTGCGCAGAAGGAAGGGGTCAATTATCAGGAGACTTTTTCCCCTACAAACAAATGGGCTACCATCCAGACACTCTTTGCCCTAGCAGCTCAAAACGGTTGGAAAGTCCATAAAATGGATGTAAAAAAATGCTTTCTTGAATGGAGATCTAAAAGAGAAATTTTTTATGTCCCAGCCTGAATGATTTTCTGTAAAATGACATGAACATAAAGTATGAAAACTTGAGAAATCCTTGTATGGCCTCAAACAAGCACCGCGAGCCTGGTATGAAAACTAACTGACCGTCTTCTGAAACACAATTTCAAACATTATGATCTTGAGTATGCAACTTTGTTTGTCAAGAAAGTTGGAAAAACAGCTGTATATCTTGTGGTATATGTAGATGATCTTTTGATGAGAGGTAACAATGAGAGCTACATTGCATCCATAAAGAAGGAATTAAGGAAAGGTTTTGAAATGACTAATTTGGGCTATGTTGATTACTATCTTGGTATTGAAGTAATTCAACATCCGAAGTCCATATTCCTTTCTCAAAACAAGTACATTGGAGATCTGTTGAATAGGTTTGGCATGACTGAATTCAATCCTCTAACTACTCCAATGGAAAAAAAGTTAAATCTCACATCCATTGAAGGAAAATAATTTGAGGATGCAACAAAGTATAGACAGCTTGTAGGAAGTCTCAACTACCAAATTACTACCAGACTAGACATTTCTTTTTCCGTTGGAATCCTCTCTAGGTTTACGTAAAAGCCTTGTGAGGGACATTGGTTTGTTGCAAAAAGAGTTCTAAAGTAATTGAAGGGAACTCAAGACTTTGGAATCGAGTATACACAGGTGGGTGAATTCAGCTTGATTTGATACTCTGATTCATAATTTGATGGAGATGAAGAAACTCGGGTATCTACTTCATATTATCTTATGAGTCTTGGATCAGGAGCTGTCTCCTTGAGATCACGCAAACAATCAGTTCCAGCAGATTCCACAATAGAGGAAGAATATGTGGCAGCAACTAAGGAAACAAAAGAAATTGTGTGGCTCAAGAAAATTCTTGAGGATTTGCAGTTAAAACAAGTACAATCAACTCCACTCATGATTACCAATACCTTAGCAATGAAATTGGCCAAGAACCCAAAGTTCCATGATCGAATGAAGCACAACAATACAAAATATCATCCAATTCAACATCATGTTGAGGCCAAAACAATCCATCTTTGCCATTGTTACACTAATGGAAAAATTGTAGATATCTTCACCAAAGCACTTGGAAGAGAAAATCTTGAAAGATTCAGAATGATGCTTGGACTCACCAACATCCCTTTAGATTAAGGGGGGGAATGTTGACACCTAATCATAGGGATTGGGTGAAGAACTGTAATTAGTGAATAAATAATAGAGAAAATGGAGAGTCATCTGAGATGAACTGACAGTGACTCCCTCTTGTCTATAACAATGAACAACCTAAATGAACAATACAATTACATTTGAGGAGTTACCTCCTGGCCTAACAATAATATCATGCTCTATGAAATGAATGACTCCCAACATAATTGAACAACTTTCAACAAAAATTTTCCAAACAAAATATCATATGTGAATAAAAACAAAGTTATAAAAATATGAGGAGACGGTTACAAGAATTCAAAACACAAATATAAATAAAAATAATTATGATATTTTGTTTCATCTCATTTACGAATTGTTTACCCAACTTTGTAGATACCTCTCTCGTGTCATACAATGAATATGATAACTGGTATTTAATCCTTTCATGTGACTTAGGCAGTTTTGTAAGTATGTAAACAACTTCACTGTTCGGTACTGAACACATGTCTATGACCTTTCCCGGCACAAAAATTCCATTATCGTTAGGCATATAAACATATAGATATATCTTCACATCTTGGCTTCTCTTTCTTTCACACATGAGACATTTGCTAGAAGTTTCACTTCTTTACGTTTTTTCTAGTATGAAATCATCTTCTTTTCTTTTGGTTGAAGCAAGAGTCGTACCTTCTATCTCATTAAATCTGAAAACCAATTACATAAAGTACAACAGTCCCAAAGGAACTCTAGGCCAAAGAAAAAACTATCCGCTTAAAGCTGATGGCACTGAGCCAAAGGCTTAAACACCGAACCAAGATCCCTCAAAAAAACTACAAAACCCATGAAATACAGAAACAACCGAGACTGTTCGATCTCCCCTCAATGATCTGATAGACGAAGCCCAAATCAGGCCAGACACAAGAAAAGACTTTAAGTTTAGAATTAGACTTGATGAGGAAATAGGAATCAATCTAAAAGGATTTCAGGTCCGAATGGGAGGATAACCCTCAAGCCTGTAGAAAGCATGAAATCCATCGAATCCCACCATGAAGTAAAACACGCCTAGAAGATATTCCTCACACGAATCTTCATCTTTTCTCTTAACCATCAATTCTCCTGGCCAGATCCAATGGTGGAGGATAATATCACAATACCTAGTAGTACAATGAATTACCATGCAATAAACAACCTAGGCCCACCAACATGCTCGCTTATTCCTAATCATAGATCCGTCTTGCTTGATCCGATGGCTAAGGAGCACATCGCATGAGCCTAAAGCACCAAGAATTACAACGTGATGAGGGCGATATTCCTTCCCCTTCCTTGGCCATGCGTTGCTTGGTGAGTGGAATCGCTCCTAACTCTGAAAAATTGCTTCCAGCTTGAAGGGCATGTGATAGACCATAAACCACCCCGAGAGCAGTATTGCTACCACAGAAAGGAAAATGGGGGCTTTAAGTCTATCGAGAAAGCCCAGACTCCAGCCCCATGCATCAAGACATCTCCGTGGGTGCATAAACCAATGTAAGATGAAAATCCATCCGTCCGGTCGACCATCTGAAAAACAATGTCTTCCTAGAAACTTCCACTTGAAACTTTTGTGTTTGTACTTATGAGGGTTGAGGAGGCCGACAATGACTTGCATCCCAAAAATGTCCTCACTTCAGAAAAAACACTTCATAATGAATCCAAATCAACTAGACCCTGCCTCTGTGGCTCTGTTTCGAAACACCATTCTGTCCTCATTTTCTTGGCTGTGATAGTATGCCTTTAATCTATTCTGAGGCATCTCTTGCCAACTCAACACGACCCTGATTTTGGAACAGAGCACCCCTTGATTAGCCAGAATGTCCACCAATTTATTTGTCGTCCTTCGCACATGGTTAAAACTCATTGTACGTAAGCACCAAAGGTGAAGCTGAATCCATTGAAAGAGCTGGAGCAGCCTCCATTGTTATTAGACTTTTTTTGGCTCCATGCCATAGCTGATTCTCTTGACCAAGTTAATGATTAACTCAGAATCAGCTTCAACTATTACATTCTAGAGATTATCCTGCTTTAGGAATTGTAAAGATTGCTCAAGAACCATTAATTCTACCATATTGTTAGTGGCTCTTCCCAAATGGCAATGGAAAATGAAAATGATACAACTGTTTTCATCCCTTAACACCCCTCCCAAGGCAATAATGCCCGGGTTACCTTTGGAAGCCCCATCAATGTTTTATTTCAAAAAACCCTAAGGGGGAGGAAGCCAATAATCCTGCTTACCATCCAGTTTTAGTACCTTCCTATCCAGGGCCTGTGGTATAATCCCTTGCATACCCAACATAAGAAGTATCTACATTTTAGCTCCTAGAGGTGGATTCTTAGGGGAAGTTCGCACTATGGTACTTATTGTCTCCTTAAGTTGTCTTAAGATCTACTCAAAAAGGCATTGGGAGGAACCTTTTTCATTTTTGAAGATTATGTTGTTCCTTTCTTTCTAGACATTCCATATTATGAAGCTTGCCATTAAAGCCCAAGCTGAGCCAAGAAATTCATAATCAGAGAAGTTGCATCTCCAGTTGTTTGGGGTGTTGATAATGCTTCCTTTGTCCTTGTCTGTTTGTTGGAAAATAGTGGCAAAAGTATCCCACAACCAAGAGGTGAAAATGAAATTATTGAGAAGGTGCTCCATTGTTTCCTCTTGGGCTTCACAGAGCTGGCATCTGGAAGGACCCAGAACACCCCTCTTCCGAATGTTATCCCAAGTCATAATTTTCTTATGATGAACCAACCACATGAAGAATTTGATATTCATCCATCCTTGATGCCTCCATATTTTCTGCCAAACCCTGTCTGGTACATTGGAGTCCAGCTCAAGGAGTATGTGTTTTGCCTCCTTAAGATTGCAGGTGCCTTCAATATTGTTGCACCATCTAAGTTGGTCATGCCCCTGCTTTCACTAAAATTTTATTTTGTTCCAACATTGTCAAAAGTCCCTCTGCTTTTTCTTTCAAGGGGTTGTCTTCCCTATGATCTATATTGTTCCAGGTTCTCCATTTTCCTTCACTATTGGTTTGATCCCAAAAATATTTTACCTTAAATAACCCTTTGGTATCTATTTCTTTCTTGAGGTCCAGAAGGTCCTCTCTTAACAGTTTAGGTTCTTGATGCCATTTATCCTCCCAAAACAATGCAAGATCTCCCTCTCTAATTTCCCAGAAGCTATCTTTTGTACTAAGCCTCTATTCCCCCAGGCCTTATTCCAAATTTGTGAGCCCTTTATGATGCCAGACATCCTTATGTGATCATTATCTTGCCAAGTGCTAGCATATTTTTCTTTCTAGATACTAGCCCACTAAGCCTTTGGGTCTTTTACCCAACGCCACCATAATTTTTCCCCTAAAACTTTGCTTAGTGCTTCCAAATCATCTAATCGAAGACCCCCATGGTTTTAAGGTTTTTGTAAATCTTATCCCAGGCTACCAAGGTCCATTTCTGTCTTTCCTCCACCTTACCCCAAATAAAGTCTCTTTGAATGGTTCTAAATTGTTGCAAAACTCCTTTTGGAGCTGGAAGGCCTGATAACATGAAGACGGGATTTGATTGAAGAACAACTTTTGTAAGAACTAACCGACCAGCCAAGTTTAAAGATCTAATGGTCCATTTCCTGATTTTATCCTGCATCTTGTTAATCAGAAACTCCCAAATGATCTTGTGCAAAGGTTTATCAGTTAGAGGAACTCCCAAATATTTGGAGGGAAGGACATCCCTTTGGAAGCCCAGAATTCTAGAGACATTTCTCTGAATAGCAATATTGGTATTAAAAAGAAAAATCTTAGATTTGGAGAGATTAACTTCCATACTTGTAGCGATGGCAAAGTCAGTCAAGATTTGTTTGTATGCTAATGCTTCTTTAACCGTGGGGATTCCTTGTAGCATAGTATCATCAACAAATTGTTGATGGGTCAAAGCTTAACTAGTCTTAGAAAGTTGGAGGCCTTTTATATTACCAACTTCTTTTGCATGCTGGATAGACCGACCAAGTCCTTCCATCATGAGGAGGAAGAGAAAGGGAGGGAGAGGATCTCCCTACCTAAGGCCTCTTGAAGGAGTAAAAGTCTTGGAAGGAGAACCATTAACCAGAATTGAAAAGCTATAAGAAGTTACTAGGTCCATGACCCATCTTACCTAGTTATTATCAAATCCAAAAGCAATAAGGGCCTTCCTGATATAGGTCCAATTCAACTTATCGTAAGCTTTTGCTAGGTCCAATTGCATAATCATTCTAGCATTCCTATTGCTTGTCAATGAGTGCACCACCTCATGTGCTTGAATGATGTTATTTAGAAATTTTCTACCCTTCACATAACCAGATTTCTCCACAGATACAAGAGTAGGAAGAAGTGGTTTGAGTCTATTAGCAACAACCTTGGATATTATCTTATATACCACATTGCACAAGGCTATGGGTCTAAACCTATCTGGAGTTGATCATTGTCCTGTTTGGGGATCATGGAGATGAAGGAAGTATTGAGCACCTTCAAAATAGTTCTATTCATCTTGGAATCTTCCACTACATTCAAAATATCCTATTTAACAATATTCCAGCAAGCTTTAAAGAAATCCACATTGAAACCATTAGGGCCTGGCGCTTTACCATTCTGCATTTATTTGATGACCTCACTAACCTCCTCTTCTATCACTGGCCTATTAAGATTGAAATTATCCTCTCTAGTTACCAGTCTAGGTATATGCCCTCTTAAGTCGTTGATAAAATGATCTCTTTCTGAAATGGTTTCTTTTGCTATCCCACAAAAGTGTTGAACTAACACAGCTTCTATATATTCATGAGAATTAAGAAGATTACCTCCCTCATCCTTGATAAAAAAGATCCTATTATGAGATCTGTTCGCTATGGAAGATCTGTGGAATCTAGTGTTTCACTCCACTTCTTTTATCCATTGAACTCTAGATTTTTTTCTCCAAAATATTTCCTCTTATTTACATAAATTCTCCGAGTCTTGATGGTGTTTGGTGACTTGATCATTTCTGACTTTATCAAATCCATCTGTGATAAGGGCTTGATTGAGTTCCTGCATTTTATCTTCAACAACTTTTCTTGCTTCAAAAATATTGCCATATTCATTCTTGATCCAATCTTTAAGTCTGAGCTTGATGTGCTTTAGTCTTTTGTGTAGCAAGAACATTCTTGTACCCTGAATATGCAGATCTTCTGTCCACCATTTGTAATGTTGTTGATGAAATCTGGCTGGGTGAGCTGGATATTCTCAAATCTGAAAGGTCTGTTCTTGGGGGTACCAATGCCCTGAACCTTAAGTTGAACAGGCCAATGGTCTGAGCCTCCAAAGGGGAGAATTCTCGCTATCATTTCCTTGTCGGTGAGCATAAGGTCCTCTGAGATTATGAATCTATATAGCTTTGAGGCTACTTGAGACTCTCCTCTTTTATTGTTCTAAGTAAATAGACCATTACTCATATCAGTGTCAACTAGCTTCATATTATCTATAAAAGTTTGAAATGTTGAAGATTCTTTGCTTAAAGTTTTGGTTCCCCCATTTTTCTCCAAAAGTGATTTGATCATGTTGAATTCCCCACCCATGATCCATAGTACTCCTACATGTATGTCTCTTAGATCCATAAGAGAATCTAGAAACTTGACTTTATCATCCATTCTTTGAGGGCTAGAAACATTTGTGATCAGATAAGTCTCCCTATCTCCCACAGGCTGAATAACCACTGATAAATAATTACTAGATGCCTCAACATCTATTATGCCAATCTTTTGGAGGTTCCAAAGAGTGAGTATGCCTCCTACTACGTTATCTGCTTTGATTTCTAGAAACTCAAATCTATTGTGCCATTTGCTGTGAATTTATTTTATTTTTTGAATGGAACATTTTGTTTCCTAGATAAAGATCATATTCGGAGCTTCTTGTTTCATTCTATTCCTAAGCATTCTTTGTTTTCTTTTACTACCTAGACCTTTGATATTCCAAGATGTGAAATTCATTATTAAAGACTTGTAAAGAAGTAGCTGGTTAGGTCTTTCATCTTATCTAAATCTATCATTAGCTTTCCACATTCCATCAATAACTCATTTTGCTTTTCCCTACCTCTTTTCTTTCCTGGGTTTCTAGGTGCTAATCCTGGTGTAGTTTTCATAGTTTTCACACATTCGTTGCCCTACCTTTAATTGTTTCTTTTCCTTTCCAGTCCTTTAGCCTTAGTTTTCCATAGGAACAATTGTTGTATTCTTTTCAACTCTTCTTGAGGTAATGAGTCTACCCCTCCCATGGTCTCCTATTTCAAGAACCTTTCCAGATCTAGGTGTTCTCTATCAAGAATCTCCCGCAGTTCATGATCCTCCATTTCCATCTCACTCTAAGTCATTTCTTGGTCCATCTCCAGTTCTACATCGCTCGACATAATCTCTTTCAGTTTGTTAATATCCTGTGTTTGTTCACTGTCTTCTTCTTTCTACTTGTCCACTAGGCTTCCTTCCATTACTTGATCTACCTTTGTTATCTCTTCATCTTCTTTGAGTACCTAGAAACTGTTCGGACTGGCCTGTTGCCCTTCTGTTTAATGTTGCTTTGCCCCCCTATTGCTCCCTTTTCCTCTATGTCCCACTTTGTGAAAGCCTTCATTATCTTTCATTGTGGTAGCTTTACTTCTGTTCTCTATTTTACTAAGAGGGCAGTCTCTAAATAGGTGCCCCTGCTCATGGCACCTACGTCATCTGAAAGGAATATGTTCATAATCTACTGTTTGCACCCATTCTTCATCAAATACTTCCAACATGACCTCATCTGGTAGAGCTCAAGAGGGATCCATCTCCACACATATTCGTGCAAAGGAAGTGTATTTTCCCCATCTCGTGGCCTCAGAAGCTTTGAAAAAACACCCTAATTTGTTTCCTATGGTAGATAATGATTTTGTTTGCCAGTAATCAAGAGGTAGGGAGTAGAGTCTTACCCAAACTGGGACTGAAGTGAAAGTTTCTCACTCCGGAACAAAATTCATCATCCATAGCCGCATGTAGAGGCCTGCTGCTGCATAGAAGTAGGGCCCTCCTTCAAACACCCTATCTTTATTCTCAATATTTGTAAATACCACAGTGAAGAAACCCTTTGACCCAAGATGTAGGTCTTTGCTTCCTTTTGGTTTCCATTGGTATTTAATCCATGTCTGTAATTCCTTTTTAGTGGGCCATAATCCCATGAATTTACAAATGATAGAATATGTTTGTATGTGGTCCCTATGTGCCTACAGAGCAGGATCATTTAAAACTACTCTAGGTGTGACCTCAGCTTTGGGTTTACATGGCCCCTTTTGTGCTTTGTTTTTCACTCAATGTTCCTTGCCTTCTTCCTCATTTTGTTTATTGCTATTATTCTCCCTTGAATTGTTTAGGTCTTGCTCCTCTTTCATGTTCATTTTCCCTTCACCTGAAGGACCTCTGACAATCTCTATTGGTTTCTTACCTTGGCTAGCCACTAGCTGCCTGTAGGAGGGAGTGGAGCTCCCTCCTTTGCGCCCTTCCATGGAGTTCCACACCTGTAGAAGCCTGAAAACCTAGTTTTTCGTCCGCCGAGCTCCATTCGCTAATTTAAGTTTGACTTCATATGAAATCATCTTCTTATCATTTGAGGCACTTGAAATATTTGTAGCTATCAACTCAGGCTTGGTTCATTCAACAATGTTTATTGAAGATCCACCTTTAATAGTCTTTGGTCTAGAAAGATTCATAGAAATCTTGTTTGATGCCATTTTCCTAAAAACAAAGACACATATAAATCAGTAAATTACCAAAAAAAATAGCTTAAATTAAAAAAAAATGATAAATGATGATTAATTTTGTAAAATGTAACAATTTAAAAAAAAATAAGAAATTTAAGAAATATAGCACCCTACCGCCCCACCCTGGAAATCAGTCGACCACCTGGGTCGGTAGTTGGGCCTAGCCCCCCTACCCTGCCCTGGCGTCCCAACAACTGCTCTACCTCCCCACCCTAGCCCCAACTACCACCTCGCCACCCAACCGTGGTGGTGACATCCCGCCCCCCTCAACCCTGACGGGCTGTTGGGCTGCCCTGGTGGGGTGAAGGCTTGCCGCCAACCCTCAAAGATTAGTGGTTTAATATTCCATCAGAAAAATTTTTAGGCAAAAAAATGGGTCTCAAAATAGAAATGTACTGTAAAAATCAACTTTATAAGAACCGACAAGATTCAATATGATGATGTCAACCATGGTGGTTAATTCACCATTTTTGGAGTAAATATGTGAAAAAAAAATTAAAAAACTACATTTTAAATTAGTATTTTTGGCTTATCTCCCTACCATTTTACTCAAATTTCAAGATAGAGCACTCGTTGGATGCAAATTTTATTTTTCTCATCTAAGGATTAGTAATGTTGAATACATTTGATGGACCCTACTACGCGAAAAATGTGAAATATATGAAAAAATGTGGTTTCAATGAAATTTCTCATGTATTTCAAATTTTTCATGTAGTAGGGTACACCAAAACTATGAAACATGGGAACTCGTTGGCAGAAAAATGAAATTATGCATCCAACGAGTGCTCCTGCTTGAAATTTGAGTAAAATAGTAGGGAGACAAGTTGAAAATACGTGTTGAGAATATATATATATATATAATATATATATTATATATATATATATTATATATATTATACTCTTATATATTATATAATATATAATATATATATATATATATATATTCTTTCTTTTTTTCGTCCAAACCTTGATCTGGTAATATAATCGTATTTTATTATTTCCACTATTATTTTATAATATTCTGTATGAGGCCCATTTGAGACCTCATAATTTTTCTACTGGCTAATATCCTCTTGCAAGTTGTCCAACCCATGTCTTCTTCTTTGATGTCTAGCTAGGGATATTTTTTTGTTTCTCCCTAATTCTTATTATACATCAAATATCTTGGTTGAATGAGTAGGGAAATAGTGATTTAATTTAGATCTACTTTCACTTCTTGAGCACCCACACCTCCATGTTCATCCATCCTTGAATGATATTTATCTTCTTCATCATGTCTCGAACTCAATCCATTCTTCATTTTTCTTTCCAGTTAATCTATATTGTGTAGTAGCTAAGCCCTTATTTCATTTTTCTCCTCTTGTGCTTTGTTATCCTTTCAATATCAACTATGTAAATCTACACTTCCATATTCAACTTGTCAAACTCTCTACTGATGTTAGTAGTTTCCCACTATTTTTTTATTTTCCTAATGTACCCTATTAATGCTACAATAATATTTGTACATATTCTTGGAGATATAGATAATGAAATTCCAAGTTTCATTGCATGGATTTATTATAATATTAATTAGATTTCTGCTAATTGCTTCCATGCTACATTTGAGGCTAGAATTTAAAAGTTATGGCTATTAGAATTGATTTGGTACCTTATTCCTCCTTCTACTAATCATAGATGTAAATTTCACATACTAACTCCCTTTCATGCTCAAAATATATCATTAGAAATATCTAGATAAGATTTATCATTTAATACCCTAAAATTTTATGTTTTGAAGGTACACATAAGCTGCTAAAATTCCCCCAACTATTGTTTAGGGTTTTAAAATATGTTTTAAAATTTAGGACTTGAAAAACATAGGAAAATAATATAATAATTTGTAGATTTTCCCTATGCAGACATGGAGGATAGGTCCACATGACACAATAATGTGATCATGTTACCACCTCCTTTAGAAACATAAAGTAAAACCTTGTAGATGGTATCATTATTACTTTTTCGGTGATTAACATAATTTATTCATAAGTGATCATCAAAGTATTACAGTGGAAAACACAAAACTATTTGATTTCAGATAATGCTTAAAAACCTTTTTAGTGATTGTTAGATCCCTCTTCATTGAGGGTCATAAAAAAGGTTCCATTAGTAGTTGATCAAGAGGTGTCCATTAGTGATTTTTCTCAATGTATCCATTCATGAATTATTAAAAGTTATCCATCAATGATTCTACCTTAAGTATCCATTGATGATTTTGCTTGATATATCAATCAAAAAATCTATTCAATGTACTAGTTGGCAATTCTTCCCAATGTATTTCTCTCTAATCATTTAAAAGGAATCCATTAAAAAATAGTGAAATTCTTCCAAAAACAACTCTAGGGTTTTCTTCCTTTATTGTGAGTGCTCAAAAATCCCATCTGTGATTATAAAATTGATTTCGCTAACAACTCCAATTTTCTTCATTTTTGGTTCATTCTCAAAAAATCCATTAGATATCAATACTAATTATCACTTAACACAAAAGTTGAAATTTTACTAGCCCATAGCTAATCTACATTATCCATTTGACACTAAGCATTTTGTATGGATTGTTGATGGGTATATACAATGTCTTCTTTGGTATATTAAATAGGGATGCCATGAAAAGTGTAGATTGAGTTGTGCATGGCTAATTATGACTTGATACCCACTGAAGCAACAAGCCATGGTCAATCCATATGGGATTTCATCTAGAAATTGGGGATTTGTTATCATTTTAAACCATATTCACCCAACACAATAATAAAATCAAACAAATCCACACTAATATCCTCCCATATAGCCTCAATTCTAAAACCATAACTCTAATAACATTATGTAATTACCAATCTACAATTTAGTTTACATCATATAAAAAATTTCCTTTGATAACAACTATAATCTACCCAAGTCATAGGGCACATCAAGAATATTTGTTCTTACACTAATTTTCAAATTTCGATATGGTTTACATCATTGAAGAAGTATGCATTGGAAAAGAAATTCATGTAAACTATAAAGAAAACATATATGAATTAACCTAAAATATATTCATTACTTAATGCATAGAAATAACATATATCATAACATAAAATAGCTAATAAAATTAAAGTAAACAAAGCATGAACCTAATTATTAGTGAACACTTAAATTCAATATATTCAGTAACTAGTTACAAGTGTCAAACATTCCACCCAACCATTGACTATATTACTCATAGTCTCCAATTCCCTTCATGATAGATATGATTGAAGACAAAATGGTGCTATTGGAAAATGTGGACACTCCTTTTGAAGAATATTGAGCTTTTGAATTTCTCAATAAGTCCTTTATTTCGATACCCAGTGGGTTTTTCTAGACTAACAATCAATTTGACCTAATTATTATGGTTTTGTTGGTTGAGAACTAACTATTTTAAATTTACCATCGTACTCTCCTCCTTTTGGTTTACGAAATAATCCTTTAGTTTTATCAACTTACTTCCCCCTTGACGTTAGGGAGTGTATAAGTTTTAATGCATGTTTTAGTCTAAAATACACGTACAATTGGGGCCCAATCATGCCCAAAATATTTATTTGGAACTAGTGTTGATACCATGTTAATAAACAAAGAAAGAACAACACAATATAAGAACTTAGTGAAAAAATATTCAAGACATTCTCAACACATGTATTCATATCATGGCTTCGATTTATACTATAGTCATTGAGTACTTCTAGGTGTAGATCTCAATGGAACATTTTCAATAGAAAATGGCAACACTTCATTAAAAAATAAAGATAACAACTTAAAATAAGATTATCTTAAAATTTGTGATTGTTTAGGGGTTCATAGTCTATCATAGCTCACATTTGGCGAGGGGTTAGACATCATACGTGGAGACCTTAAGTCCACAATTAAATGTATATACTAATTTAACCATTTAATAGATCATACACATATTATTTTAAATTGGTCTTTCAATATGGTCTGTAAATTGGAGATGGTTACATTTTTATGCTAAGTTTAATTTTATGAATTAAGAAAATCAATGTTTAAAGTGGGTGCAAGGTTAGTAATGAGGAGTATTATTTGGAGTTTGGGGATTAATTTTGGTTGCGTGAAGGTGAGAAGAGGATATAATTGAAAAATGGAGGAACACATGTATAGAGGAAAAGATGGAGAACTTCAAAAGGTAAAATTGAGAGGAAAGAAGAGAAGAAGAAAGATGATAGTGGAAAAGAGAAGAATCAAAGAAACTGAATGAATAAAAAAAAAAGAAAATAATTAAATTTTTTAAATGGTTATATGAATTTGCTTAAAATTCTAATGCTACTTAGAATGAAAACCAAATGCCTTTTGGAGTTTTGCTAATAATATATGCAACATTGAAAATGCAGTTCATAATGAAAACTCTATATGTTCACATCAATGTGTGCTTTTATGTTTTAATTATTTCATTGATACTTTCAATTACACTATATCTAATGTGTAATTTATGATAATTCAATATCATGTAAAAACAAAAATACCTTTTTAATTGAGGTTTAATAAAAAATAATTGTAAGCTTGGTAGGATTCTCTGATTTTCTTGTTTACATATCCGTTATTCACCTCACCACAGGGGAAGATAGCACAAGATTCAAACCCAAAACTTCGGGTTCACTGAGACTTCATTTCTATAGCGAATGCCACTTAAGCTACCCGAAGTAGAGATTAAGGTTTAATATTTTAAAATATGTATAAATTTGATGTTATAGCATGTCATTTCAAAAGATAATCTTAATCATAGAAATTGATATATTTTCTAATATTTAATTGAAATTATTT
>APFE030589501.1:70462-102621 GCA_000404065.3 Pinus taeda | reverse complement strand
GTCGGTATTGGTGTCAATTGGTGTATGAGATGTTTATGTTTCAGCATGACATGTTTTTCTTTGACTTGTATTATTTTTATTTTGAGGATGACATGTTTCTATGTTCTCTGGCTTAGTGGATAAGTTCATTTGTTCGTATGAGGTGTTGCTAAAAGGTACAATCCATGATAGGGTCTCCTCTACAAAGCAAAGGTTGAAAGTGGTCATTCAGAGGATCCTCTTCATGAAATAATATGTTGCAAGTGTTTGTTGCAACACTTGAATTAAAGTGTAAATAAATTCCCATGTTCATTTTGGACCAAACACTAATTGGAATTTTCAACCAATTTGATAGCCAATGGGTACAAAAAATATCTCCCCATAGGCTTCTAGATTCTAGTGGCATATCAGTTGACGTTGATCTAGACATTTTGTCTAAATAAAATTCATGGTTACTAATGTTGTGCATTTATTTTAATGACTCTTCATGGAGTTCATGTTCGTAAGACAAAATTGCTTCTCTATCTTCTTTTTCTAGGCATTTTCTAAGATACTTTATTGTTCCTTTTCTTAACTCTACTGATGTGTACCTAAAATTTAGTAAAAGTTCTAAACTATCAAACAAACAATCTCCAATCAAATATAAGAAATTGTTCACGTGAAACAAGTTATGGTTTTCCAAGGCTAATGCCAATTTGTCTTTTTGAGATGAAGCACACATGATGACACTTAATAGTTCAATGAAATTATATGCTTAGTAATTCAATGCAATTATAAATCATAGTATCATAATAGAAAGTTGAACAATGAAAAGTCGATGTGGAACATGAAGTATTTGTTGTGTACGTATAAAATTTGGAGTGAAAATGTCTATTCAGCTATTTAGATTGCAAGTGGAAATGTCTAGTGTGCTATTGAAATTGAAAATGTGAGCGTCTAGTGAACCGGTTCAATAAAAGATATTTGAGAAGAAAGATATTGATAATTAGTACATAAATTAATGATTAGTACATAAACATAGTGTCCTAGATAAATGAAGTTCAAAAAGAAATTATTAATGCAGATAAGCTCAATGGATATTGTATCCGATTGCAAAATGTTTAGTACAGTAAATATCAAATAGGATAACCTAGTGACTAATTTCATCTCCATTAGCAAACAGAAAAGAGCTACTAATTTCACTTATATTCTAGTAATTAACACATTTATTCTTACATTGGAACTCCTCAACAACATATGGAAGAGTTCCATAGATGGTTTCCAAAACCCATTGGCAACAATTCACATTTGTATCTTTGCACATTTCCAAAAGCTAAAAAACTAGGTTCCAAGGCAACAACAATCCATGCAAAACCATTGTTGTCTAATGGAATGTAACAAATGAATGAATTGGAATATCTTTGGACCCTAATAGCTTTCACATAAAAGCAATCATTGCCAAAACAAATTAAATGAAATCCTCATAATACCCATACATAACATAGGAGATGAAATTTCATCCAATTATAAGATAATATTGGTGAAACCAATCTGTGGAAAACTCTATTGGTATAATTTCAAGAGAAGAAGTTAAACCCTGGAAAGATAACCATATGGTACAACTAAAGGGTCAACCAGGTAAAGCTATGTGTAAAGAGGACACATAATGATATACCACCTAGCCATTTTATGGATAGGAGTAGAAGAATGTAGGGAAAATAAAGGTTGTTGCTTTGCATGTTTCTAAAAATGTTTGAAAAAATGTTGATAAACAAACTTTGCAAGTGTATGAATAAGCTACGAATCCCAAAATAATATTAGGCAATTAAAAAAACACTATATCATAAAGTGTTAGTAATAAATGAAAACAAATGGAGTATGGAAATGTTAAAATTTTCAGCTCAATGTAAAGTTTACTTTACATAGTTAAAAAACCCAACAACCTGATCATTTTAACTATTATCCAAAATAAAATATGATCTATACTCGGAAACTAAAACACATCACACTAAAAAAAGTTGGAACAACAAAAGTGCAACTGATTGTCAAACCAACTCCTGATTTCTAGTTGACTTGGTAAAATATATTTGCTACAACAAACTTAGAAAATTGATCCACTACTTGATGTTCACACATAAACACTGCATGAATAATTATACTTCCATAACCTTGCTTTAATAACCGAACCAGAGGGTCATGGGTTACAAACAAGTTGGACTAAATCTACTCTAGTGCCTAGTCTGCATGAGAGCTAGCCACGCTGTCAAATAATAAAGGAAGCCAGTAACCCAGAGATAAAGTGAATTACAAAGAAACAGCTATATAGAGAATATATGTAAATAAACCCCAATGGTTGGCTCAATTGATTCAATCATCTATCCAAGGCATGCTTCCAATAGAAAGACCATAGGGATTTACAGGTTCAAATACAGTTAAGCCCTTTCGGGTTACCAAATTCCTTCAGCAAAAATATAATAACTGTAAAATGTTCAGGCAACAATCTGAAGTAAATTTAAAAAATGAGAGAGTAGCCCTATTTCGTACAAATAAACAAAGGTGATTAACAATAGGCACAAAGGGAAAGGTATGCAGGAAACTTTCCAAGGAAAAATGTCATACAAACCATAATAACAGGGCTCTCTCAACTTGAGTGAACTCAAATAAGACCAAAATGGGTAGAGTTTGACTCAGAGGGGCAAGATTGGCAAGTTTGGCAAACTCCCCAATACCCAATGAGTGTGACTAGGCTCGATCAAGCCTCAAGGTCAATTTCATATGACTTTTTTGGACCTACATTTTCCGAATTAATTTTGCATGCCTTGGCCCTTATGAATATCATATATACTTTTGATATAACGAATTAATGACAACTGAATTTGTCCAAGTTGCTAAGTTGACTCTTTATTTGGGAGTGTCAAAATGTGTAATGAATCCTGTGACCTTGAAACAACAATAAATGCCAAAAATACTTTGTAAACCAGAAGTGATTAGTAGACCAAATGACTTAACAACCACTTTGACTAGCAAAAATTCTACAACTTAGACGATTTATAGTTTTTTATTCTTTGGCTCTCAAACCTTTACCTTTATGGCCTTTACTCCATCTATAGAAAAAGAAGTATATTTCCATTCTCTTCAAGACCGGCCCTTGAATTGGATATGGAAATGGATTTGAAACAAGTCTACCTACCCTTACTTTTGTTTCCATTACTTAGTCCATTGAATCCATGTTTTTGTCTAGCTCTGTGTATATTTGCTTTTTGTATTAGCTCTTAAATAGAAGGAACTTGAACCAAATCTTTTCATCAAGCAAAAGTTGTAACATAGTCAACAAGATATAGAGTTAGAAGTTCTCGATCTGGAATTACATACATGAGGCACTCTATAATTACTAGATAAAACACAAATGTGACCATATAATCTATAACTAATTAATTCAGTAGTTTTAGTTTTATTCCTTATCAATGATCCCATATATAAGCACAAGGCATCACTTACTTAGAATTAGTGAATGGCCTAGTAGTATTAGCTCTTAAATAGAAGGAAATTGAACGAGGTCTCTACATCGAGCAACAGTTGTAACTTAGTCAACAAGATATAGAGTTAGAGGCTCTTGATTTGGAACTGCATACGTGAGGCACTCTATAATCACTGGATCAAACACAAATGCAACTATATAATCTATACCTAATTAATTTAGTAATTTTAGTTTCATTCCTTATCAATAATCCAATATATAAGCACAAGGCATCACTTACTTAGAATCAGTAAATAACCCAGTAATAAAAGCAAAGGGTACATGCATTTATTCAGCATCCAAGCTAGTATCCTTTCCTATTTTAGTTTCTCCATCAGTATAGGAATCATAGGAATAGAAAAAGGTAGCAATTCATGCTCTTAGCTGAGCTCTTAGGCCATGCTATCTCCACCTCTCAAGGAAAGTGATCAAATCCCAAGATCTACACAAATCTAGCTATCTAAGCTAAGTAATCTCTCTCTGGGTCTAGCTATCAAACCTAAGCTTATAATAGGTTCCAAGATAAGCTCTCTCATTCACCAATCCTAGTTAATCTCTCTCTAGCTCTACACTAGATCTAGCTATCTCACTATCACTCTAGCTAGCCACACAAGCTCTATTCCCAATCCGAGGCTTACTTTTGAACTAGGAAGGACTCATGAGACATGATCTCCACTCTCCTATCGACTCTCCCTCTCCTACTTATGTTCTTGGTGGTGTTCCTACTATTGCTTTATAAGTTACTTGTTATTAAACTACTGGACAGTAAACTGGGTTACTAGAATCACTTACTAATAAAAGGTAAGCTTGGTAAACTATTTACTCTTCCGGATTAATTGTTTCAATGGCTACTCTTAGTGACTTTTCTTGAAGGGTAGCTATGGGGTTTATAGCCTCCTATGCTAGTGGTCCGAATAATTTATGAAAATAACAAAATTATGGATGAAATACTGTATAGCAAAATTTTGGGATGTTGTCACTAATTGATACAAAACTAGTTGTACCAAAATTATGGGTGAAATTCTGTCTACCGTAATTATGGGATGATGTCATTGATTGATACCATACCAAAATTATGGATGAAATAATGTATACCAAAATTATGGGATGCTGTCACTAATTGATACAAAACTATTTGTATGGAAATGATTGATACCATGCCAAAATTATGGATGAAATATTGTATACCACAATTATAGGATGCTGTCATTAATTATACAAAACTAGTTATATGGAAACAAGAGACAGACTATATAGTCAAATGATCTCCTATCTACCAAAATTAGGGGTAAAATGGGTGAAATAGAGTTTAAAAAAAATTATGATATGATGTCACCATGATACAAAATTAGTCACTAAAAAATAGGAGACAAAGACAACCCATATGATACAAAACTAATCATATAATCTCCATGTATACCAAACTTAGGGGTGACAAACTGTTTACATAAATTACGAGATACTCTCACCAAAACTGATACGAAATTCATCATGTAAAAATATGAGACAACCCAAAATGATACAAAACTAGCCATACCAGATTTGATACATTCATTGACCTCGCTAATTTGATAAAACTGTCAATTACTAATCTTCTGATAAATGTATGAAAATTATTATAAAAAGAAGAGCTAAGTAACAAAGCTCTATAAAAACTAGCTACAAATTTCCCATGTAAAGACCAACAAAGAGACACAAGGTATGCTTCTACATATCTAGAGACACAATGCACAATCACATTGCTTTAAATCTTCTTAACTGAAATAGAATCATTTTAAAGTCCATATCACTGTCCTTCGTGATTTGATAAAACTTGTCAATTACTAAACTTTTGGTAAATATATGAAAATGAATACAAAAATAAGAGCTAAGTAACAAACCTATACTATAGAGGACTTCTTCACTCCAACCTTGCTAAAGGAGTGCACATAGTACAAGAATTGTCCCTTGGATTGCTTAAGGATTAAATAAGCCTTACAAAGGAAACAAAGTAGGATGCTCCTTGGGAAATGCAAAATAATAAAAATCTTGAACATTGGGCATGATCAATACCATACACTGACTTAACATTGACTTGAAATTGAAAAGGCTACCTAGAAAGAAACAATTTCTTGTGTACATAAAGAAAATCAAGTGCTTTAAAAAAATTGTTTGGAAAAATACAAAGTTCTTGAGCATAAAAATGAAATCATATGTCTAGATTGGAAATAGTGCATTCTTCTTACCAACTGAATGGTTGTTGATTTCGAGGATTCACAAACAAAGGGCATAACTCCATTCACATCAAAACAGAGCACAAATGATAGAACTTCATTCACAACAATGATATGTGATATGCACTTTCAGCATTGTACTATACTATATAATGACATCAACTTACACATATGACATTTAACTAAGTGAAATGCGTTCACAAGAATATTAACAAGCAACACGTATTTAATATTATTAAATATCAATATATGATGTGATTTGTGTTTACCTATGTCAAATCACCTTAACCATGTCACATATGTTCATATGAAGGTTATTCTTCCCTCTTATGTGTTTCAATTAGCTGAACAAATGTCATATGTTTGAAACAGATGTCATAACTTTGAAACATATGTGTGTGTTCCAATATCTTTGAAAGATATATGTGTGTTTCAATCAACTCAAAAAATGCAACGTCTCCAGAACCCTGTAGTTCATAAGTCACTCTATCCACTACAATTCCACATCTAAATCTATCGCCCCATACCAGCTTTTAAGAGGAAATCATAGTGAAGGCTCAGGGTCGTCGAGAGCTAAAAGGTACATGAAGTCTTTTTCCCATGAGCTCGCTAACTAGACTTCTTTGTCCAAAATAAGAATTTTCACTTCTCTTCAAATAGTTCCTCTTGATTGTCCATCTCTACTTTTATTCTTCTTGCTTGTATTAGTATTACCTGTTGTTACTCCTCTGAAACTAGCTCTGATGATCAACCCTCCGGCTCGTATATACCTTAGTCGTTCATATACAAGGCGAATAATGTAGAGCAGAGATACTAGAGGTGTAATAATTTTTTGAAGGTAGAAGGAGAACCAGGGCAGAGGCATAGACAAGGTGAGGCCTCACCTCAAAAAGAGTTTGTTACACAACCGTTAAATAATAGAAACCCCAATGGAGGCCTTGAATCATGGCCATTCCCTTGAGGGTTTCCCTTACATAAACTAGGGATGATCTCTCATATATGGAATGCAATGGAATGAATGTGAGTTGGTTCGTGTGGTCAGATTCTCCATCTGGCGTGGAATTATGACCTATGGCCATAATTCCATTCATAGAGGGTCATACACATTCATGCATAGCCAATTGCTAGTAATTGTTGCAATAGGCTGGGAGAATAGGATGGAACTAGGAATCTCCCCTTCCCCTCTTTTGCATCTTTGTTTGAAAAAGAACAACTTACTTCGAACCAATCTTAGGGTGGCCTATCTATTGTTAGAAATTAGCTCTGTGTCCCTGTAGTAAATTTCAGAGTGCAAAGAGAGTCAACCGACATGCTAGATGGGATGGATGGGAGGAATCACCCTATAAGAGGGTACCAAAATACTATATAAAATATGTATATATATGTTGTGGTATTCCATTGTGTACTCCATGGAATATTTGAACCCCTTCCCACTCAAGGAAAGGAAGGAGTGTAAAGAGCTTGGTTTCTTGCCCGACATCTCTTCTTGACAATAAGTAAGGCCAATTGGTTTCCCGCCCTCCTTAGTGACCTACTAACCGTTTCTCATCCCCCATACCTTCCTGGCTATGAACTCTTAGAAATTATAACTTCTGTATGCCATATGTGATGTTTGATTTTCACAACAATATATTGTCGCAGGGTGAGGCAATGAACAGGGGAGAACCACCTAGCATTGCATTATCGAATATTGATTAAGGGGTACGAATAGACTCATGGGTTAGGGGACCACCATGAATGGAGTCTTGAATGAATACCTCTTCGAACTGGTGTGATTCGAAGCACATCCATCTAGCCCCTTTCGGTACCTGTTCCAGAAGCAGAGGCAGATACTGAAGCAGCAATGGAAGCATACTCATAATCCCAGTTACAATTGAGCCAGTTTACCGAGTCTTAGATACACCAACAACATAGCAAATTGATCTAGTCGATGAACCACTTCAATTTGACCCAGTTTACCCATCAGTTGATCTTACATAGCTTTTAGCTCTGCCCTTCCATGGCAATTTTTTGTATAAACAAAATTCTGCAAAATAAAACGAAAGAAACATTGTAAGGGCCTCCCGTTCCATAAGCCACCACAACATCATGCATCCACCACATGTAATGCAGTTCCATTACAATAACATGCATCCGCCACCTGCTGGTTTACCTGGCAACTCCAACCGCCTTAAAGACTTTAGGTTTCACATAATAACAAACCATATCATTCCATAGCATTTAATAATTTCAAATTAATGCTAGCATTAGTTTATGACTCCAAAATATAAAGAGTACAATTCAAAAATAATATATAGTCTAGCTTGTCCACCTCAGGAAAAGGCCAAATAAGACGTTGAAATCCAATGCAAAAAAGATTAAACGCACCACAATGAAATACAAGAATAAAATACTCACATAAGTTAATACAAACTAATGTAAAAAACACCATTTTAATTATTATAGTCCCATGCCGAATGTCAAAAACTAATAATAAAAATTCAAATTATTTAATTTTTATTACAAAATTGTAATATAATTATTTGGTTTTAATTAACTATTTAATTTAATTAAAACAAAATATTATTAATTTAATCAAAAATATAATTATTTTTAAACCTAGAAAAATCTTACATAATTAAATTTATAGTTTATTTAAATTAAAATGAGACTTTTCTTATTTGTTTGCGAGACTCTCACTCTTTTATTTCTAATCAAAATATAATAAAAATACAACTTAGCTATAGTGAGAAAATAAATAAGCATATAACTTAATTTCCACATTTTCATATATAAATAAATCTTACTATAAGTGAGATAATAAAATTAGAATATAACTTAGTTTTTCACATTTCAATTATATAAGATAACATAAAATTTTATATTATCTCTATATAAATAAGAAAAAAATATTCAACCACACAAAGATATGTGGACGGTTAAATATTCATTAATTCTATCTAATATATTAAATATATATTTGTATTTAAATATAATGAAACAACTAATTTTATAAATGAAATTGAATGAAATTATTAGAAGTTTTTTTTATTATCAATTTTAGTTAATTAAGTTGTTCAACATATTTAAAGTTGAAAGAAATTATTGACATCGCTCATAAATTTTATTGAATTAAATTGTTTATCATATTTAAAATTGTAATGAATTTAACATATTTTTCTATTTTTTTCTTAAAAATTTTAATGACAGAATGTATTTAATGTAACGAAATCTATCCCACGAGGCTTAACATGGCCAGTGACAGGGTGTATTCTTAAGGCACTTTTGGGTATTAAGGTCATTGCTTCTCAAATCTAGGAAAAAATCTAGTCATTGTTAAGGGTTGGTGTGGTCCAACTTTCATGTGATCTCCTAGTGATTTTGAGGACTTAGATGCCCTTGAGTTGCAATTTCTCAAGCCAAAAGTTAAGCATCTCAGGACTATTGAATTTTCTCATATTTATATGGATTTTAATTTTTCTAACATTCACATTTTTGTGTGTGGAGAGTATAAGTTATATGCCTATGTTGGTGCAACATTTGAGTACCTAAATGGTGAAACCAATTATACAAAAAAACCAATAATTATATAGAGGAAAAACATTACTAGCGAAGGGCTATTTTTATGAAAAATAATAGGATTTAAAAAGCTCAATGAACATTGAAATTAATATATTAGTGTTGGTATAACGTGTGTGCGTAGGGGGGATCATCCTTGAGAGAGAGAGAGAGGTCTTCTTTGAAAATAGGTGTAGGGGAGATCATCCTTAATCATGAGGGAAATAAGAATTGAACTATGAATGGTTTTGCTCCCCTTCAGAGATTTTTTTCATTTGATAGTAAGGTGGATAGCCTCATAGCTAAAATAAAAAATCAATCTTTTTGGTTCAAGGATATCACTTTTTTCAAATTTCTCAGGAACCTAAATTGAAAAGCATATATACCCTCACCAATAGGGCCTCAAGTTTAAATGAATGAATGCTCAAGAAAAATGAGGTAATTATTTTCCAAACCATCCCTAATTTTGTGATTAATGTCAATTTATTTAGGTTTCCACATTCTAATCATGTTAAACCACATATGCTAACTCAAAAAAACCATTGTATTATATTTAGGTAGAGGTGAGATGTAATGCACATCACCCTTATGGCATTCCCACACATGCCATCCTTAATTCACTTTCATCAATTTGAAGCTTGTAGAATTTCTATAAAAGGGGAAGCCGAGATTATTGGTGTCAATAACTCATTAGAGTTCTATTAGTGTTCTTTAACATTGATAACATTATTTTAGAGAAAGATATGGTGGTTTTAATCCTAGTCTAGTGCTTTGCATAGACTCTTGAATGGATCTCTATTTAGCTGAAGGTTCTTACACTTGGTTTTCAATGTTGGAATATGGAGGATCATGTTTCTCCTTTTTACTTTGTTTATATTTTTTATCTAGCATTTTTTGCATTCTAAATTTTGTGTTTTGAATTATTCCACAAAGAGGTATTTAGGATGCCAATCAAATGCAACTTTGTGGTTGTCTCTTTCTTGTGGGCAATGTGTTTTCTCGTGTTGGATGTGTACTCTCTTTTTTGGGCTAATGGTTTGACCTTTTGGGTGTTTGTTGTGTATTATGTTTGGAAAATTTTAGTTTATTCTTTTGGATTCCTTCCTTTAGGTTTTTTCTATATCTATGCAGGAAACCATGGGAGATTTAGGATACGGTTTATAGTGAAATATAGGAAATGCACAATTTTTTGTGTAGACACGAGACTTCATTAACAAGAAAAGGTTGTCCATGTTCTTGGTAACAAAAAATATTCATGAAAAATAGCAAATGATTAAAGACAATGGACCTAGCCAATCAAGAATAAAAACTTACTAATATGAGTTGAGATGAGGTGCTCAACAAGCATGTGTTTCATTAGTATTTCATACTTTATGTATAATATCATTGATATTAGGTGTCTCTAGAGTTTATATTAGTAAAACCTTTATGAAATCCTCTATGAAGCATGTTTTAGGCTTTGTGGTACTTTGCACATGCTACTTGATGATTATGTTGGTTTTCTTAATAAACAAGATCCTTTTTGTATTACTATATTATCTAGTTCAACCAAAACCTATTTTTAATACATATATCACTCATTTACATTATAAAAAAACACATTTTAAAAAGTATATATTTGTAATATACAAAAAGTTCTTTGGTTGTCTGTAATTTCAACATTTATGAGTATCTATAACTGTTAGACACCTAATCCCAGGGATTGGGTGAGAAATTTGTAAATATGTAAATTAAGGAAAATTGAAGAGATAAGATAGGAGAGACCTTAGAATATGAATTCCAAAGGTCACACCTCCTTATGTTATATAGTCATGTTTATGTTAATGTAAAAATATATTTGAGAGTCATTACTTGGCTTGACATGGTATCAGATACAAGTTCGTGTCTTTTCCCTACTTAGTGTAACTCCTTCTCTATTTGACATCTCTATTTCCCTGGATGCACTCATGTTGCATACAGGTTTTAAATTCTCTTCCTAAAATTCTCGGTCATCCATATTGTTGAAATGCTCAACCTGATTGGTATTCATTATCTCTCATAAATCCTTATTGGATCTCATCGTGACTGGTATATTGTTGAAACACTTGGCCATTTGTACTATTGAAATACTCAACCTAACTACTATCCATTAGATCTCATCAATCCTTGTTGGCTCCCATCCTAGTTGGTATGCTCTTAAAACACTCGGTCATCCATATTATTGAATCACTCGGCCTAACTAGTATCAATCCATTCTCAACCTCATATGTCTCGGGCCAGTTTATAATAGTTTGCACTCACCAATCAATTCTCTAGGTTATTCATGCTAGATTTCATTCCATGGGAAATTCGTCATCCATCTAAGCTCACTCACAATAAGCCCATAACCCCTTCGATAACATGGTAAATTACTCATACTAGGCCCTACTCGGCTTTGTCACACAACACTGTCAGAGGAGCTCTAATTCAAAATAATTTCTTCACTACATAAACCCCTAACATGAAGTCCTAGCCACCCCTAGCATAAATGATCCCTTGTGACAACAGAGTGTAAGATAGTCACATTGATTTCCAGGACTGAATTTGTGGGCACAAACAAGGAGAAGCTTGTAGGATAGATTAGAGAAATTGTACTAGTGATAGATAAGAGAAGCCATAAGAATTCAAGTAGCAGAAATAAGTACTAGTCACATGAATGTCGAGTGGACAAAATAATAGTGCTCTGGACCATATTTAGAGTATATTTCTATATCTACTTTTATTGAAATTGCTCATGGGAAGAATGATTATTTTTCCCTAGAGAAAATGTTATATCTAAGGTTTGTTTTTCCATATAAGTGTTATCTTCATCACTTTTTATCTATATAAGATATATTGTTATCTATGCATCATGTCAAAGAATAGGCCCTAAGTTGAAAAAAATGCATTCCCTCATATCCATTGCTGGCATAGTGCTAACTGGCAAGGAAAACTACCAAGAATGGTCCAAAAATATCAAGTGCACCCTTATATTTAATGGCTTATGGAAAGGCATTTATGAAGGAGAACGTGAAAATGCACCTACCAAGCCCACACCAGATAAAGAGCCTGACCATTTCGAAGAATAAGGACAACAGATATTATGCCGTGATTGCCACTTTTGTAAGTGAAGAGGTGAGTCATCATATTATTCCAATTACAATCACTTATGATGTGTTGAAGAAGTTGAAACATTTATATGACTTAAACTCATAAATGAAATTAGTTAAGTTGATGATTAAAATTTCAACCTGGAGTTGAAGGATGGTGAACCCTTGGCCAAAGCCTTAGATATTAGAGCCATCCCGCATCATGTAAAATCTACTGGAGTTAAAATGGTCATCCCTCTCACAATCTTTGTCAAGGTTCTCTATCCTACATACTCTCACTATCTTGAATCATTACAAGCTAGTTCCAAACTCAAGGAAATTACTTTTGACACTCCTGTGGATAATTTTGCAAGATGGGAGAAGGCATTTTGGAAGAGGAATACAAATTCTCATTCCGTGGAAGGATCACTATGCTTTTAATAGAAAGATACAAAAAATCACAAGATTCTCTTAAACTAATAGGTGGTAGAAGAGGATATGGAAGAAAGGATCACAAAGGCAAGGGGTAAACACCATCAATTAGAAAGGTTTTATCTCCATTGCATTTGTTGTGATAGAAATGGGCATGATGTACCCACATGCATAATCCCTTGGGAAAGAATCAAGAAATTAAAAAAAAAGACATAGGTAAAACACCAGATCTACCAAAAGGTAAAGCACCTGAAACTGCTCATTACATTGTTACCCATTGCAATATTGGAGTAACTAAAGATTTATTTCAATTTACTCTACCCTTGAGAGTTGTGGAGAGACTTGTTGTCCCTTGTTCACATTTTCTAGCAAGAATACTCCATTCATATGTTTGATGAAAAAGTTAAGATAAGAAAAGCATCAGAAAATACAATTATCATGGTTGGAATAGAGTAGGAAAGATTGTTGATGTTGCAAGGAACATCTTCTCACGCAAAAAACTATGCATACTGTTCGCAATATAATGAAGGTACATTGTCATCTAGTATTCAATGCCATGCAAGATTTGGACATCTTAATTATGAAAATATTCATTTCTTGAAAAGAAATGATGTTTCTAGTTTTCCAACTATTCCAAGAAAACTAAAGCAATGTGATGCTTGTATCCTAGGAAAACATAGAAAACAATCATTTCATGATTCTACTTTCAAAGCATGTAGAAGCTTACACTAATTCATTTTGATTTGTGCAGCTCTATGCCTATTCCTTCAGAAAATGGAAATAAACATATGATGAATTTATTGATGATTACACCAAGATGTGTTGGGTATATTTGTTAAAATGTAAGTCCAAAACTTTTGAAACTTTCAGAAATTTTCATGCATGGATTGAAAATGATGCACATTCACATATTATGTATCTTCATGCTAGCAATGGAAAATAATATACTTCTAATGAATTTGAAAATTATATATTCAACACCAAATTGTTGTTCCTTACAATCCTTAGCAAAATGGTGTAGTTAAAAGAATGAGCTAGACTATCTTAAATATGGTTTACTCAATGATGTTCTTGAAAAATGTAAAGATGATATTTTGGAATGATACCATTCTATGTGTAGTATATATCAAAAACACATTCCCATCTCATGTTCTAAAAACAAGACTCCTTATGAAATGTGGTATGGCCACATTCCTTCGGTAAAGCATCTTAGGAATTTTGGTTACACCTTCTCTGCCTTGATTCCTAAGGAACAAAGAAGCAAGTTTGATGCGAGGAATCAAAATTTCATCTTCTTGGTGTATTTATATACCACCAAAGCATATCGTCTCTACGATGAGGTAAATAAGAAGTTCATATTGTCTAGACATGTGATTTTTCTTTAATATTCCATGACTGATAATACTGTTGAGCAGTAGCTTGACCTTTTGTATAGATTCTGTCATGCAAAAGATTATCTTGAATTTGATAACGAGGTTCCACATCTTGAAGGGGAGGTCCCTATATGGGGTAAATTTATGGAATCTCCTTTTGAAGCATTGTCTCCCCCTCATGAAGTTATTGCCACTCCTTCAAATCAGGAAGACCCTTTAAGTGATGTGATTGAGAGGATTGGAAGGATAATCTTGATGAAACCCCATATTAATCCACATAATGGCCTGGGCCATCTCAAAAATGTCCCCAAAATTGGCACTGTTGGGAATGGAATCCCCCCACAACATGTTTTCGGGTTCAAAGCCCAAGTTTTGAATAACATTATTGTAAATATCCGCGAAGTACGGGCACAGAGTGTGAATTTATGTTAGAGTCATAAGGTTGTCCACCCTACGTTTTGAATGTAGTGTCATCCTACCCATGGTTTGTGGACCATGGGATTATATAAATAGAGCGAGGATCTAAGTTGTAAAGGAATGGAATGAATGAATTGAAGGAATGGATAGAATCTGATGGTTAGAAAAGTATAGCGCAAGAGTCTGTGTCTTGGGTCATAGTAGTAGGAAGAGGCTCTGCAGCTGAGTGCACAGAGGCCTAGTAGAGTCTGCAGCTGAGTGCATGGGCCCCTTGTAGCTGAATGCGCAGGGTAGAGCCAAGACTGTAACCAAAGGAAGAGAATAATAAAGAGAAATTATGTTACCAATTCTGTGTATATGTTCTAAGTTATTACATGTGTTAGAGCCTAGATTGACCTCAGGCTGAAGAGACACAATCTTAGGATAACCACAAATCAAGCTTAACCTGGTAGCTAGCCCTACCAGGTCGGGTTAGGGCTCTCTCCTTGTCAATCTCAGTTGATATGACTGAATCAAATATGTATTTTAGGCTAGTATAGTAGCTCTAGGGTTTTTTGGTTGATTTTGATGGTTTTGTTGCTAGATCAAATGGAGCAGGCAGCTTTGGGTCCGGGAAATCAAGTCAGAATTGCAGGGTGTTCTGTGGGGCGAGGTAGGTAGGTGTTTTGGCACTTGGAATTGAGTGAGATGGTAGGTCTAATACTAGTGAGGAGCTGAGGATGGCATGCAAGGATCACGATTCCTCTTCAGACAGCTGAAAACATCGAAAACTAAATGTATTCCCAAGGCAAAGCACTGTTACCAATGTATTCCACCTATCTATCTTGATTTCATTTAGTTAAGAAGAATGAAATAGATTTTGGCACATATAACACATGAGAAAAACTAATGACAGAAGGAGAAACAATGCAAAAACACATTACCACAAGGATCCCACAAAAATAGCTTCAAATCCTGGTCCTTGCCAAACTGCTATAGAGATGTACAATGTAGCTCAAAGCACCCACAAGAGTCCAACCTTTACAAATGAGTAAGAAAATACATAATATAGACATGAAAACCACCTATGCTAGCCATCAGGGGTTGAATCCAAGAGATAAGGGACTGCTTCAACCATATCTAAACTAGGAACGAGAATATAGGTAGTGGAACAGCGTGCCTCTAAAACCATGGAAACTGATTCATTCACCCCCAAACCACCTCAAAATGATGAATCTACCCTTTAAGGTGATTTTAAAATTAAATTTACATAGCATAGCATCATTTACAATCATAAATTCATCCAAGATAAGAGAAAAAGTCAACTTGTAGAAAAACTAGGCGAAATTTGGATTTTTGAGCAAACTGGTTCTATGCATAGCACCACTTCTCAGCTGATTTTGGAGGCCTTACTTTTCTCAAAATTGAGCCCAAGATAGCTCATTGGAAAGGTCTTCATGTCTAGTTTCTGGAACATCTTGTATGTTTTCATTTGGAGGTCATTTTCCACCTGAAAATGGAATCTACCAAGGCCACTTCCTGTGTGCCAAAAAAGAGGCAGAGAGGTCATTTTTTGATGATTTTTAACCTTTAGGTGACCAAGTTTTGCTCCAAAATTGCTAAAACTTTCAGGGATTGATTTTCTCATCATGTTGAATTCAAATATGCAAACCATTTCTCCAAAAAGTCTCCCAGTCAAAAGCATAGCATCGGTGGCGCTATGCACCTAATGCAATTTTCAGTGTCGGAAAATTTCAAAATTTCAAAATGACAAAAACTCACCAAAACTTGCCCAGATTTGACACAAGGTACTCTCATTGATTGCTTTGATGGGCTAGTGAGGCCTCAGCCAATATTTTTAGCTTGTCATGCTCCTTTTCGCTCCTTAAGGCCTTCCTCATCCTTATATTGCATATTTTGTTCTGGGTCATATAGTGATAAGCCATGTGACGAAGCATATTCTTGTCTCTATTGGCCTTCTCAAGTAGCTTTTCAAGGTGTATGTTGACCCTTTCAAGCCAATTTTCCCGGTCATTCTCAATCTCTTGCTCATTGGAGGTCATCTTGACCTTTGCCTTCTTTCCCTTTTGCCGGTTCTCCTTGATCATTTGCAACTCCATGAGGACTTGCTTGTCAGTCAATTGTTTGTCTTCTTGCTCTAGATAATTGATGACCTATTTAGCCCTCTCTAAATTGACTGTCAAGTCTCGTATCTCAGCCTCTTATTCATTAATGATCATGTCTTTCACAATCCTTGGATTTTGAGCATCCAAGTCAATGAAATCCACTCTTGCCCATCAATAGGATCCTTCTCATGCATATTTTTCTTGCCTTTACCTTTTCCCTTGGGTTGCCACCCAACTTGTACCTGTTTATCTGAAGAAGAAAGCAAACCCCCTTCCACTCCTTGTGGAGATAGCATTTGCTTGTGGCCTGAAGATGAAGGCGAGACCCCTTCCACAACTTGTGGAGATAATACTCACTTGGCAGCTGAAAAAAGTTTCCTAGTGCCTCTCTCATATGTCACAAATACTGGCACTCCAACAGTTTCAATTTCTTGGACCTTTTCATGTCCTGAAGGTCCACCTTCTTCATGAGGCACTGATGAAAAGACTTGAGGGCTTTTGAACATTTCATGAGAAATGAAGGTCTCCCATGGTATGTTAAGTAGGTTCAGATGATGTAAGACATGATTTTAATCATAGAGAAGTGGTAGATGCTAGTTAGCTGTTGGGGGTATTATTTCTTCTTTACAATGAATGCCATCTTCTTTATGTTTTTGAATATGAATTAGGGGATATTCATCATTCTCACCCTAGTGAAATGCATCAGCAATCTAATGTGGTAGGCATACAGTCTGGAGAACCTACCTTCACAAGTAAAGTACTTGATGACGATCTTCATCAATGGAGCAAACCTGTCCTCCAAGAATTTAAAGGGGAATACTTTGCTAAGTTTGTTATGATATTTAGCCTTAATGTAAGGCTCATAGTACTCTTATTGACCTTTGTTCCACTTTTCTCCCACATTTGGAATACCTATAGCTTCTAAAATGATAGCTGGTGACAAAGTGAATGTGACTCCAGCAAGGTGTACCTCATTGTTATCCAAATGTGTCACAAACAATCTTGTTAATTCATGATGAGATTTAACCCTTTCCACCCTTTCACAGAGACTGAAACATAACTGATGTCCGAAACAGGAAAGGGCAAATGGGTAGGCATGCATCTCCCTCAAACTAGTGGGCTCCTCTTTGATATGTTTTCCTCCCTTATGAGGCCTTCTGCCCTGAGTGTCTCTCTCCCTAGAACTGTTACTATGGGTTTCTTCCTCCATTTCATACTCATTGTCCATCTCCATTGTTGTATTGTTGTTTCTCTTTGTGGTGACCGAAGAGTGGAGGATTGGTGAATGAAGGTAAGATGAGTATGAAGAGATTTTAAATAGGAAAGCAGGTGAGGGTGAACAAGAATGAGAAAGGGATGTAGGGAGTAAGTAGGGTTAGTGAATGATGTAGGGTTTGGGAGTGTTGTAGGGTTTGGGATGTATGGGTATAGAGTTTTGGAATTAGGAAAAGGTTTTTAGGGAATGATGTCTAGGGAATTATGGATGGAAGGATGGGATTTAGGGAAATAGTTGATATGGGACAACAGTAATGAGTGTATTTTTACAACATATGAGATAAATTAGTGACAGTTAGGGTTTGATGTTTTGAGAGACAACACAACCCAAAAACTTATGCAACAATTCTTGTCTGCAAGAAAAGTGATGTTACTTACTTGCAAATGGAGAATTTTGGGAGTTTTGATGCAATTTGATGCAATTTGTAGCTTAAATGCCAGGTGTGTAGCGCACTTCCCAGGTGCATAGCACAACTCCTGTGCGTAGCGCCAATTCAAAATAACACAAGAGAAAAAACCCAGGTGCGTAGTGTCGTTCCTATGCATAGTGCCAAGTTTTGGTGCGTAGCTCTGGGCAGTTTCTGCCCAAAACACAACAATTTCCTCCCTTTGCTCAATAACTCCTTAAAATTGTGATTTTTGTCATAAATTTCAACTCAAATAATGAATTAATTAAGAAAGAAATGGCCTTTATATGGCTTGGGCACTTTTGATTTTTCACTCTCCAAAACCCACTTTATAATGTCTTTTGGCTTTTTCAAATACTTTGTTTTTTGGATGCTTGACTTTTTGTGGAAATAGGAAAATTGATGCTTGGTGATCTTTTGCTTTTGTAGTGGCATGTATTTGGAAATATCAACAGGTGACCAGGAGCAGCATGAGACTTATTAATTACATATGAGAAATGATGAAATTACATGAAATTTACAAATAAAAAAACAATGCTCTGTTTTCACCTCAAATTGGTTTTGAGGTGAAAAACTTATTAAGTTTACAAATTATGAAATTAAAAGTTTCCTGATGATTATTGTATTCCTCATGTGTCTACTGACCATTATTAGTCAATGGTTACTGAAAATTTGACATGGTGAAACCCTAATACCTAATGTGACTATAACCCTAAGACCGAAGACCTATTTAATGAAATAAACTGAAAAAGAACCTGAACCTGAACCACTGACTGAATCACACATGAAATAAGTCAGCAAATATGTGTCATGAGGGAAAAAAATGGAATGTATCTTACCATTAGCTGATCCATGACCTAATGGAATGCAACTCATTGAGAATGGGACCCCTAATATAAATGCAAAAGAGTGAATTTTGATCACTGATGGCAGTGTGAAGACACTGATACTAACAACATGTTTGATGTTTCTTGCAAATATACTATTTATTTATTGCACACACTTATATTGTGAATATTGTTAAGTATAACTGAAATCATACGAATAAGTTAAGTAAATCAACTAACATCAGACTGCAAGTAGGGATTTGGGTAATAACATTGTTCGGCCCCTGAATAGGGCTGCACGAAGGCAGCATCTGAAGTTGCGAGGTACGGGTAAGTGCGTGTAGCGATGTGCGCGCTAGATTAAACCGTGGACCACTTCAAATCATCGGACATCCCCAGGGTGTGGAAACCTGGTTCTAGCACCCTCCCATACTACTTTGGTGTTCGTGCTCCGCGGACTGTTGCCAAAAGCGCCAGTAGTACCCGAATTTATTTGGCTAAATCACTTCTGAACCTGTGTCGGGCATCACTAAGCCAACAAATGGTTCCGTTTCTAGGACCAAGATCTGCATAAGGGATGTCTAATGTCATGTCACTAGAATTCGACAAAGAAAGAAATTGAAAAGTGGCTGGACAAAAAAATTCACGAGTTCGCGGCGCAAGAAAACTGGAATCCGCGAGTATCAAAGGAACAATGGTTAGAGCGCTATGTGTATACAGAAATCCACGAGATTTTCTCTGCATCCTTCCCCTCTAAGTTGTATGAGTGGATCGCGACGCTAGCAGATAGTCAAGGGAGGTGTAGGCTCAAAAAAGAAATTGCGTGGACTTCGAAATTGGTGCGCAAACTAGAAGCCTCGGAAGATAAGATCGTGCGCGCTGTGGATCATTAGCTCAATCAGATTATAGGAGGGTTCATCACCCAGTTCACGGTAGACACATCAGTCAGCTATAGTGAGGCATAACGACGTTTCCTCAAAGGATCGCGAGGTAAGTACATTAAATATTTGAATACCTAGATTAAAATGCTACTGTGTGAAAATCAAGTTATGTGAATAAATCAATGTTTCGTACTACGCAAAGTGGGAATATCTATAGAAATGGAAGTAGCAAAGAATTAGAGACTAGTCCCTTGATTTCACTCTCGCGAGAGAGCGAGGAGGAGCTCGCGAAAGTTTCTCCGAGAAGCGCAATCAGTCTGATAAGGCGGCGAATTCCGGGCATACCACCCCCACCTACACTGCCACCGGTTTCACCATCATCACCTCCATCTCCACCCACACCACCTCCGTTTCCCACCCAGTTTAGTATGGTGTGTGAAATAAAATTATCGATATTCAAAAGAGTAGGAAACGAAGATCCGAACCAATTTTGGTTAATAGTAAAAGCAGTATGGGAAGCGCAAGGGCTTATGGATGACAACATAAAGAAAGAAACACTAGTAAGCACGTTGCAGGATCGCGCACTGACGTGGTACATTAAGCACTCTAATTACAATCCAAACGTAGGAATCACAGAAATCCAAGTCGCGCTGAGCAGGGAGTTTAGCAGACCAAAGTCGGAGATGCAGTCGATTATTGGGTTTAAGGAGATCGTGATGCTATCGGGCGAGACCCCATGGGAACTACATCAGAGGCTGAAAGGAATGATTCACGAAGCCAACATGACCTTGATGGATGCACAACACCGCGCATGGTTTGTAGCGTCCCTAATGCCGCATCTGAGGACGGTACTGTCGCAACAGAAGTTATCCACCCAATCTGAAGCATTGGAGATTGCAATGAGACTACACAAGACCCCTATACAAGATCTTGGCCTGGGAGTCCAACAAATCCACGCGCAACTGAAAAATTTATGTTTAGAAATGCAAAGTTTAAAACAGGACAGGACAACTCACCCAAAGGTACTGAGGAGATATGGTGCATCAAATGCAAAGGACAGGGACATGACAAAGATCACTGTCCAGAATTCGCAAACTATTTGGCAGCAGGAGGGCTAATGCCATTGAAACTGGAGTCACAAGTAGGGCCAAGCGCAGTACCTGCATTATGGTGTGCAATCTATCAAATAGGAGGAAAACATGCTACGGACAATTGCCATCTTTTACAGAAGTATATGCAAAAGTCCCAACAATTGCTCTGTAATTTCTGCAGGTCAGTAGGCCATGATGAGTGCACCTCTAGAAGTTATGAGCTAATGATGGATCGAACACGTACCTACAGGGTACAGACTGAAACATGAGCCGTCGATCAAAATACAGGACTGGCGCGCACTATATTTAAGGGGTGCGGACGAGGTCGAGGTGGAATGGCCCCAAGAAGAGGTCGTGGACAACTGATTTGTTACAATGGCGGAGGGCCAGGACACTATGCCCACGATTGTACAAATCCGACAAGAGCATCATGTTTATATTGTACTTAACTCGACTGTTATCACAAAACCAGACCCTGATAGGCTACTGATCAGGAAGACTTTAAGTAACTATTTCAAACCAATATTTTGGTTGAGGCTTAGCCTCCTCAACCTGAGAGGGCTCTCTCACTAGGTTAAAGATTTTAGTTTGAAGATTAAATGGCTAACTCTATGGAAAAATCAAACAAAAATGTAGAAATGGTTGAAATACCAATCAACAAACATCTATTGGGCTATGGAGTCAAAGCATGTTTCAGTATAACACCAAGATCAACTTAACATGGAAGTCAGGGCATAAAGAGTCTTAATATATCAGCAAAACATAGACGTAATGCAAGGACCACAGTTTATAAACACATGAAGGAAGTTAGAGCATTATCAACGAATTCTAAGTAACATGTGTTTATACCACTATAAGTAAGTAAATTAATAAATCCATGAGAAATTCAAATATTAAAAACCCTCTCTGAATCCTGAGTTGTGAAGCCAATATCTCTGTATTAACATGAAAACATACAATCTCATACAATAACACAATGTGCTTGTTTCTTTTGAAAATTTCCAACCTTGAGGAATTCCACCTCTTGTCTTTTATAGATTTATCATTACAATCTTGGATTCCCTTATCCAACTTGAGAGGAATTCGAATTTCCTAGCTTGACACCTATTCATACCTAAAACAGACTATTAATTACAAGTAACAGTTAACTGACTGTCTTAGAGTCCTAATACAATTAGGAGTACAACTCATTATGACAACAACAACCTAATCTAGGAATTAAATTTGATGCTTGACAGCTTCTCCTCTTTAACTTCGACCTTGGTAATGTCCATAACCCTCCTACTGGCCTTTAATAACTTCTCCTTTATTTGCCCTAAAAACTAGGAATATGTCCCCTGCACTATAGCCTTGGTCTTCAATGATGATCCTCAAATCTTCTGATGACAAAACTAGCCCCTTTAATCATGTAAAATATGTTAAGTTAGCCATAGAACCCTGCTCTTTCACTTGTGCAAAAATTAAACACCTTGAAGGTGCACAAAGAAGGTCAATCTAGATGTGCTACGAAACTAACTATTGTTTTTGTAGTGCAGAACTTTGCTTTCACATATATCCTTTATCCTTTGAGTTTTTTCCTTGCTTGAGATTTAAACTTTCATAAATGACCTCCTCACATTCTCCAGCAGCATCATTCTCCAAAAAATAACTGCTTCTTTCCTTTGAGAATTGATCAAAACATCAAAACTGCACTGTATATGTCACCTACAACCTTGTATCTCCCAACTGGTAACACTTATGAAAAAATTAAGATAGGTTATTATAGCTGGAGATTTTATGAAGAGAAACTTCCTTCAAAATTCCAAAATACTTTTGCATGTGGCCAAAAACTGATCTTGAAAAAGACTGCTAAAACTAGAAAACAGAGTTCCTCTTAGCAGTTTCGTACCGCAAGTTAAACCATTAATTTCTCCCACCTCATATTGAATTTGAAGAAACTAAAAGAGGTTTTTGTAGCTCAGTATGTTAGAAATAAAAACCTCTTTCAATTTTCAAAATGAGTTTTTAATTGCTCAAGAATCCCTTTGGAAGTTGACTTTTAAAAACAGAAAAAAGAGCATACACAGTGGTTTCATAGTGCAAATCACCTTTTTTGAAATAGCTACGCTACGAAACTGTGGATTCCTATGTGATTGAAAAAATTTAACCATAAACTTAATGGAATGAATTATAAATGGAAAATGTGACCTATTTGACCATGAGGTGAACCTAAAGGACTTTATTAATGATGGAAATGAGACTCTAAAATGCTATAACTGAAACTCTTAAAAACATAAAAATGACTTTACCATGTCTAACACAAAAACTTAGGAACCATGCGGATTGTCCAGAATTTTAAAAACTTTTATAGTGATAACATCGACCATGAGACAGAGGATTTCCCTACCTTGGAAGCGAGGCTGTGGGATAAGGGAATAATGCAGCCTCCCCCAACTCAGAATCTACAAATGATGAGGGCTGAGTCGCGTGAAGAGGATTCGAATGTGAACATTGTTCTTTAGAGCAGTATCACAACAAGAGATGACAAAGGTAAGCAGCCTGAAGAAAGTGTGTGGGTTCACAAGGCTCCTACAAAGGAACCTGAATTTGATTTGAAGCGCGCGAAGGAGACATTCATGGAAGCTAAGAAGAGCTTCATGAAGGCCTCCACTTTAGGTAGTAAGGTTCAACTAGAACCAGAGATGGATCCTTCAATGCTCACTACCTTTCTGGAGACATGTATGAAGGTTTGCGTGACAGTAGGGCTGTGAAAGGGCTACAGGAACTTATCACTAGGTGCGCTCGGTCGGGAGAGCCATGTGTAGTATGAAAGCTTGGAAAACATACATCGTGAACAGGAAGGGAAATGGGGTTGATTGCGCAAATCGGACAGTATGAAATGGATCAAGTAATTATAGATCTAGGATTGGATGTGAATGTACTGCGAAAGCAAACATGGGAACGCATGGGCAGGCCCACTTTGTAGTGGTCTCCTATTCAATTATGAATGGCAAACCAACAGAAGATCTTACCCATGGGAAGAGTGCAAGGAGTAACGGTCGATATTGGAGGCGTGAGTGCACTGTGGAATTTTGAAGTGATAGAAATTGTCGACGATATCAATACCTATCCCATGCTATTGGGCATAGACTAGGCCACTGATATAAATAGAGTCATAAACTTGAAGAAGAGCAGAATGATTTTTGATAAAAGGTCACTACACATACTGGTACCGCTAGATCCTGTCGAAGGAGCACGATACATTGAACTAGTGCGTGATGATGATAGTGATGATGATCTTGATTGTATCTACAAGATAACCATGTGACAACAAGATTGGGTGAATCCGACAGCAGATGGTAGAATTTCATGGGAGTGCGACAGCTCCTGCACTTCAGAGTCAGATGAGGAAGTAGAACGATGGCAAAACTGGTTACACGAGGTAACCATGCTAAATTGCAATATGATGATAAGATCATTACACTGTGTAGCAATAGAAGCAAGGGATCTACCCATATATGACGGAGTGACATCGGTGGAGGAATTCTTGAACAAATTTGAAAGCGAAGTGCCAGGAACAACAGCGGTTCGATGCTCTAAAATGGGCACTGCGCGCTACACCCACAAGGTGGTGGGGTATGCATTAGCAGAGTTTCGCGGATTGGCATGGATGCAGAAGGATGATGCTTGTATGATTTGGAAAACCTCACCTATGGATGAGAGCTAGTTTTGAAGGCCGAAATAGCTTGCGCACCCACCTTTCCAAATGGATACAGGCGTATGGTACGCAACCTGTACAAACACACACCGCTCTCATGCTCGAAAATAGGAACAACAAGTAGAAGCAGGAAAGACACAGTGCATCAAATATTGTCAGTAGGGAAGCCTTTGACAAGGTCCGTGAAGTTTTGAAAAGGGTCCACCATGTGAAACGCACTGACTGGGACCTGCGCATACCAACAATTCGATGGGCCTATAGGACCATGTGAAAAACCCAGACCGTGAGAGAAATTTCAAAGCCACGGTATGAAGAAGGGGTTGTAATCTCTGAGGAGCATGCAAAGCCGAGTCCGCACGTAAAAACAACCATAGATTCGACCATGCGTGAAGCTCGGGACGAAGAAATCACACAGCGATGCGAAGCAGAACATAGAAGACTTCAGGAAGCAATTCGACATGGAAACTTTAGACTTCGCGAACTTGACGAGGACCAGGTACGGCTAAGGAAGAAAGGTGTTTTAATGGACGTAGGGTCAAGAGGCTGGAAAATGAAATAAAGGGAGCATTTATTATCAATATACCAAGGACGACAAGACAAGGTGCGTATGATCATACTAAAAAATTAGAGGACTATCGTCGGGAATTGGTTTGTCTGTTGCCGTGGGCTCAGACCACATATCACCAAACACAGTAACTAGGGAAGCACATTTCAAATAGTAGAGCACGCAGTGCCGATCACCACAATGACAGATGAGGGTTTTCCACGTACTATGCTAGAGGATGAGATGGAGCCCCGCACAGGTGGTGTGACCACCTAACTAGCCATAAGAAGAACAGTCTTAGCACTCTAGGAAGTTGAAAGGGAGTGCAGGACTATAAATTATTTTGTCTGGGAGCCGCGCGCCCTAAGAAGTGCGTGCAGGAGCAGAATGTCACAAGGTTCGCGCTCATGCATGGAGGGTTGCGTTGCCATGTGGATTAGTTGGGAAGTGACTGTTGGTGTCACTGTTCATGACAGGATGTCTGATTTGAGGCCAAATGAAGCGGGTGACGGGCATTTAGGACACGATTTATGGGCAAGGTTTGGGAAAATCTACCGCCAAGAGAGCATTGATGACCCGTAATTGGGGGGAACGGTCGAATTTGAATTCAAAAGGCACTATAAAACTCAAAGGGCTAGCCAGCGGACAACACTTGGTCATTTGAGATTTGAGCAGTTGAGCAGAGCACAAAGTGTTGAGAGCCGAGAGAGAATAGAGCCCCTGAGTTTGTGAAAGACAATTAACAATGTAGAAATGATGACGACCACTAAGGATGAGTTGTGCATTGAAGAAGGAATTGTTAGTGAAGTCGCGCAGACCCCCATTGTACAAGATGTTTCTGAGGGTCACAGAAATCCCCAAATCACCGCAGACGCCACAGCCGAAGAAGGATAAGTAGACAATGGGACCAATACGCATGTCGCCGAGGAATCTGCAGCACAACAAGTTATCAATGGAAGAAAAAGGGAAGGCAGTCACAATTGAGACAGATGAGGAAGAAGAATTCCTGTAGGCCCTAATTTCTGTCGCAGAAGAAGAAGAAGATGTAGAGGAAGACATCCAACCATTGTGCTCTGTAGCAAAATTGCCTGGGTATGTCCCTCCGCAGAAAGGGGAAAACAAAATACCAAAGGATCTAGATGCAATGAAGAGCACACTCCAGACCCCGCTCCTCCCCAATGGAATTGCCTTTGAGGGCTTGCACCTAGGCTACGTGCCCACCATGAAATTTGAAGACTAGGACCTCACGGACAACGAGAAGTTTCCACACCTAGAGATGGAAAATATGATGAAACAGAATATGGAAGGGGTAGTGGTAACATTAGAGTCGTGAAAATGGTTGCACGATGTGGAAAAGGCGGGGTTGTCGCATTTGTTATGGATACCGCACTTCCACCGAGTGCCCATCACCATTTTTTTTATCAGGCAGCTGCTCTACCTAGTGCATGATGTGTATGTATGGATGGAGGAGCCTATTCCCATCACAACAAACCTCATCCACTGTATTTCCTGGCTCCCTTATAAGGGAAAGGACCTTGCGAATATAGCCAGAAAAGGAAGCGATTTGGCTCTTGCAAAAGCCATGAAGGCAAAGTATAAGCTAGATAAAAAGAAGAGGGGATACGCCATCTCTAGCATCAAGGATAAGGGGTTTCACGTAGCAACTCAACTCTTGGCCGATAAAGTGATGAGAAAATGTCACGTCGATGAGGTACCAGTGCCGATGGTCGTGTTGGTTGAACAGTGCGCGGAGGGAGTCCAATTCAACTAGGCCGAGTTCCTCTGTGAAGAGTTTTTGTGAAACTGTTGCAAGGCCCAGGATCAGGGTAAGACCTTCCACAATGCGTGGTTTCTCTTATCCATCTTGCTAATAGTAGGATAACTGCTAGAGGATAGTCAATTCCCGAGTAATGATCGAGACTTACTAGAGGCCGTGAAGTACGCTTCGCTTTGGGCCATCAAGGACGTGAAACAGATTCGCGATACTAAAATTTTCTAGGTGCTCATGGAGGCGAGCATCCGAATATGGATCAACAAGAGGTGGCGCCTATCACCTACAGTGCACAATAGTCTGCAGATTTTTGCAGACTTTAAGGCAGATATGCACAACATATACATTAGGGCGCGAAAGGATCTGGCGTAGGATGTGGACAAAGCTACCATTTGTAGCCACTGACGACGCAATGGTTATAGTATTGGAAACGTGGCCTCTTGAGTGGCACGCCCCAGATTTTGCGGAGCTAGAGAAAGCAGTAGCACAGAAACAGAAGCATGATGCCAAGTTGCACGTCACCCAACTGGCCAAGAGAAGGCGTAATGAAAAAGTGGCAGTTGAGGTAAGGGTGGGACGCGAAGCAACACAGAAAGTCGCGGAGCAAAAGAAGGCTACAGAAGCAGGAGCAATAGCACAGACAACAGAGGCAGCAACAAAGGAGGTCCAAGCAACATCCTCAGGATAGGAGGCCGAGGACACTGAAATAGCAAAAGGGAGTGTGGACCCAGGGATCACATCCACACAATTCAAACGGTCGTGCATCGCAGAAAGATCGGGTCCACAAAAAAAGGTTAAGGCTTCGAAGCTAGTCATTGTTGGGTTGTGTTATATACTTTCCACGACTAGCCCGCGTAGTTAACTTGGGGGTTAGAAGGGAGGCAGATCCCCCACTTCATTGCACCAATTGCATAGCGGGGGAAGTCACAGGGGGTTTGAGTAGTGTAGATAACCCCACTCTATGGGGTAGGTTTGGCGGACCTACCTATGGTTTTGTGCATGATTTTTCACACATGGTTTTGGACGTGATGGTTTTCGGTCCAAGGTTCTGGACATGATGGTTTTCAGTCCATGGTTTTGGACACAATGGTTTTCGGTCCATGGTATTGGATGCTTTGGCATGTATAAATATATATTGTAACATTGAAATGAACATAATGAAAAATCAAGCTGATAGTCCCGATTTTGGGATCCAGGGGAAATCTCTGTGTATATGTGTTTTATGTGTTATACTCTCGCATTATTTATTTTCCATGTTTTAGAATTTGTATGCAGGTAATTTTTTTATGGGGTTAAAACCTACACTTGGTATCAGAGTTGTTTTGGCTTCAAGGGGACACCTTTGTTGTTGAGGGGCTTCTCTCGGGTCTGTGGTAGACCCTGTTCAGTGGGAGATCTGCGAGATCGATTATGGTGGTGAAAGAGGATGACAAGTAGTGGAAAGATAAAGATCGAGAAATTTAATGGTCATAGTTTTGAGTTATGGAAACTCAAGATTGAGGATCTGTTGGTGGATAAAGATCGGTGGGTCATGGTAGGTCCAAGTACTAAACCAACAGGAGTGTCCGATGAAGAATGGAAGAAGTTGGATCAGAAGGCTAAGAACACAATACGATTGTGTGTCTCAGATGCAGTATTGCTGAATGTATCAGGGGAAGATACGGCAAAGGCTTTGTGGGACAAGTTAGGGACTTTGTACCAATCTAAGTCTCTGGTGAATAAACTGTTCCTACGGTAAAATTTGTATAACTTGAGGATGAAAGATGGAGACTCGATGACAAAACATATAAATGCATTTAATATTGTTGTAAGTCAATTATTATCTGTCGATATTAAAATTTGAGATGAAGATAATTGCTTCAGTTTGTTGTTTTCTCTGCCAAATTCATGGGATATTTTGGTTATTGCAATAGGTAGCAATGTAACTGCCTTGCAGTTTGATGAAATAGTCTCATCCTTGTTGATGGAGGAGATGAGATGGAAAAATATGGAGAGTTATAATGGTGATGCCTTGTCTATACGAGGACGATCCCATAACAGAAACAAAAATAAGTCATCAAGTGGGAGATCTAAATCTCCAGGAAAACTTGTAAAGGTGGTGTGCTGGAAATGCAGAAAGGAAGGGCGCTACAAAAGGGATTGTAAATCTAAAGCTCCTGACAAAGGAAAGGGATATGATGATGCTCCTTCTATAGAGGTGAAAAGCACCTCAGATGAAGGTGGGAATGTGTACTTGGCTTCTTCAAGTACACATGTAGATCATGAGGCATGGTTGACTAACTAAGGTGCATCATTTCACTTCACTCCCCATAGAGAGTGGTTATGTGAGTATGAGAAATATGATGGTGGTGATGTTTTCTTGGGGGATGACAGGAAGGCTAGAGTCGTTGGTCATGAAAAAGTAAAGTTGAAGTTGCAAGGTGGAAGGGTTAGAACACTTTCGGGTGTTCTACAGCCTGCATTGGCCAAAAATCTGATTTCCGTAAGCAACCTGGATGATGCAGGTGTAAAAACAATGTTCGAGAAGGATACCTGCAAAATGGTTCGGGGAGCACCGGTATTGACACCGGGAGTTCAGATTGGAACTTTGTACAAGCTGCAAGGTGGCAATGTTATTGATGGGTGCAACAGTTATGTGGTTCCTAAACATAGAGCAGAAAACCTAGTGGTCTCTAGAGAGAAGAAGTGGCATCAAAGGCTTGGAGATATTGGAGAGAAGGGCCTTCAAATACTTCATGGTAAAGGTTTGGTTGAAGGTATGAGTAATAGCTCTTTGGATTTTGATTTCTATGAAAATTGTGTATATGGGAAGCAGAATTGGGTGAGTTTCCCCTCTGGTGGTAAGAGGGCGAACCATATGTTGGGCTGACCTACCTATGGTTTTGTGCATGATTTTCGCACATGGTTTTGGACGCGATGGTTTTCGGTCCATGGTTTTGGATGTGATGTTTTTCAGACCATGGTATTGGATGCTTCAGCATGTATAAATATGTATTGTAACATTGAGAGGAACATAATGAAAAATCAAGCTGGTAATCCTGGTTTTGGGATCTATGGGAAAATCTCTGTCTATAAGTGTTTTATGTGTTATGCTATCATATTGTTTATTTTATGTGTTATAGAATTTGTACACAGGTAATTTTTGTACAAGGATAAAACCTATAACATATATTAGAGCTTGTGCACAGTGATGTGTTTGGACCTGTGAAGGTTCCATCACTGGGTAAGTCTATGTGCTATGTGTCATTTATAGATTACTTCTCAAGGAATACATGGATATATTCCCTTAAGAATAAATTTGAAGTCTTGGACAGGTTTAAAGAATTTAAGGCTCTGGTGGAAAACCAAACAGAGAAGAAGATAAAGGTGTTGAGGACAGATAACGGTGGAGAGTTTTGTAGTAAGGAATTTGAAGAATTCTGTAAGAAGTGTGATATAAAATGGCAGAAGACTACTCCATATACACCTCAAGAAAATGGAGTTGCAGGAAGAATGAACAAGACGTTGATGGAAAGGGAAAGAAGCATTCTCAGTGGTGCCGGGTTATGACAAGAATTCTAGGCAGAGGCGGTGGAGACTGCATGTTACCTGGTCAACAGATCACTTTCATCAACATTGGAAGATAAGACTCCAAAAGAGGTATGGACTTGTAAGAAACCTTCTCTTTCACATCTAAGGGCATTTGGATGTGATGCAAATGTACATGTTCCAAAGGATAAAATAACCAAGTTGGATAGTAAATCTTAAAAGTGCATCTTTATCGAGTATAATGATGGTTTAAAGGGTTATAAGCTTTGGAACCTAGTAACAAGGAAGGTTGTGTACAGCTGAGATATGGTGTTCAGAGAGGTGAAAGATGCTATTAAACATGAATTCCAACCAAAGGATCCTGTGAAGATATAGTTTGAGCTAAAGGAGGAAGAATCAAACTCTACAAAAGAGGAGGAATCAGAAGAAGAAGAGCCACAAACTCCGAGTGTGAGAAGATCAGTTTGAGAAAGAAGGCAGCTAGAAAGGTATAGTCCATCTACTTTCTGTTCAAATTTTTCTTTATCTATGATTGATGATGATCCCAGAACTATGAAGGAAGCAATAGATTCATAGGATGGAAAACTCTGGAAAGAGGCCATGGTTGATGAAATGGCATCTTTGCACAAAAATGAGGCTTGGGATCTGGAGGAGTTGTTAGCTGGAAGGAAACCCATTGGCAGCAAATGGGTGTTCAAGAAGAATACAAATGCAAAAGGAAAGGTGGAGAAATACAATGCTTGGTTGGTAGCAAAAGGTTATTCCCAGGTGTCGGGAATTGACTTTGGTGATACTTTTTCTCCTGTTGCCAAGGTAATTTCTAGTATATTACTTTTATCTGTTGTTGTTGCTTTTGATTTTGAGGTAGAACAGATGGATGTGAAGACAACATTTCTTCATGGGGATTTGGAAGAGGATATCTACATGAAGCAACCTGAAGGCTTTGCGGTGAAGGGTAAGAAAGAACTAGTATGCAAGTTAAAGAAGTCTCTGTATGGGTTAAAACAGTCACCAAGGATGTGGTATCAGAAGTTTGATACATTTATATGGGGACTTGGCTTCACAGAAGCAAAGCAGATCATTGTGTGTATTTTAAATTAATTGGTGACCGTGTTATTTATCTGGTCTTGTATGTGGATGATATGTTGCTGGTTGGAAATGACAAAGAAATTATCTAGTATTTGAAGACCCAATTGTCCTCCAAATTTGACATGAAAGATCTTGGTGCTGCAAACTATATTTTGGGCATGGAAATTAAAAGAGATCGGGCAAGAGGAAGCTCTGGTTAAACCAGAGGAAGTATGTCGAGACAATATTGCAGAGGTTTAATATGCAGGATAGTAAACCGGTGAAGGTTCCTATTCCTGTAGGGTGAGGTTATCTGCTGAACAGTGTCCCAAGACACAAGAAGAGGAAGAGGACATGTCCCGTGTTCCATATGCAAGTGCAGTCGATAGCTTGATGTATGCCATGGTCTGTACTAGACTAGACATTGCACAT
>APFE030589501.1:55914-70139 GCA_000404065.3 Pinus taeda | reverse complement strand
GAATACATGGCAGCCACTCATGCAAGCAAGGAAGCAGTTTGGTTGCAGAGATTGTGTTCAAGTATGGGATTAGTACAGGGAGCTATAAGGATAGACTATGACAACCTAAGTGCAGTTTTCTTGGCAAAGAACCCTGCATATCATTCAAAGACAAAGCACATTGATGTTCAGTATCACTTTGTGAGGGATATGATAGAAGACAAAAAGGTGTTGTTAGTAAAGATGGACACTTTGATGAATATTGTAGATGCATTGACAAAATCTGTGAGCTCTTAGAAGTTCTCTTGGTGTAGAGAAACAATGGGCATTGCAGGGTTGGATAAATGACTAAGCTCTCTTGTGGCCCCCTATGGAAAGAAAACAACAAGTGGAAGAATGTTGGGTTTAGTTATATTCTTTCCATGACTAGCCCACGTAGTTAACCGGCGAGTTAAAAGGGGGGCAGAGCCCTCCCTTCGTTGTATCGATTGCATAGTAGGGGGAGTCACAGGGGGTTTGAAGGGTGTAGGTAACCCCACTCTATGAGGTCTGGGGCAATGCCCCAAAAATTTTCATTTTTGGACCCTATATTAGGTTGTGCAAACCTACCTATGGTTTTATTCATGATTTTTTGCACATGGTTTTGGACGCGATGGTTTTCAGTCCATGGTTTTGGACACGATGGTTTTCGGTCCATGGTATTGGATGCTTCGGAATCTATAAATATGTATTGTAACATTGAAAGGAACATAATGAAAAATCAAGCTGGTAGTCCTTAGTTTGGGATCCAGGGGAAAATCTTTGTGTATATGTGTTATGATCTTGCATTGTTTATTTTCCGTGTTTTAGAATTCATATGCAGGTAATTTCTGTACGGGGTTAAAACCTACAGTCATTAACCTGATCACCTTAACTGAATGTGATCTCCATGACATCGGTGAAACGGTTCACGATATCACCAATGAAGCACTCCAAAAATTTATGACGGAGCACCAGAGTGTGTTGGGGGCCCTCAGGGCATAGCTGCAGGAGTTACAGGTGCGGCCCCCTTAGGAAGGTACCCTGTCTACCCACGTCGCAGCAGGCACTTCAACAACAGAACAGATGCTGTGCGCGAGGATGGCCAACACAATAGTGTTTCCAGAGGGAGCATTAGTCTCATCAGATGCGATGGACCAAATGACGGTTAGCATGATGAAAGGCCTTGGCCTTAATCTAGCTGCCCTTCCCCGAGAAACGCTCTATCAGCTCCAGGATGGGATCACAGCAAAGCTGCACACCAGAGAGAACCTCACGATCCAAGTTCTTAGTGAACAAAAGATCAATATGGAGTAGCTCAGCTTGCAGCGTGACGAGTTGGTGTCGTAGAATCAAAGGTTGGTGCAGATGGTAAATGATGCTTGCTGACACGTTCCAAAGCTGCCTATCGCAATAGATCTACCGGTAGAAGTGCGGATCCATAGTTTGGCAAGTGGAGTCTGTGATGCAAGAGAAGAGACAACAAAGGTTTAGATGGAGATGCAGGTTCAAATTGCCGAGCTACAGTTGAAGGTGTAGCCTTCCACTCCCCAGATATCAGAGAACATCGCGCTAGTGCTATTATAACAAGGTTGGAAGATATTGGAGGTGCAATGCGCGACTGTACAAATATGTTCGAACAAGCACTGGAGGTCCTCACGACTTTGCAGGAGGACCCCAACATCCAGTGGCTGGAAACAGAGGCATGCGAACTCTAGCAGCGGTACGACATCGTTAGAGGAACTGCGCAGATGGTAGTCCTCACTCAATGGCTTGCAAGGATGCAACAAGCTAAGGCATTAATGAAGCAGGTGGACGCGGTGTGCCACAAGGAAGTAGTCCTCAAAGCGCGTGTCTAGCCTTAGATTGACGAAGCCTTCACAATCACGACCGATATTGAAGGGAAGCTCATGCAGATTCAGGGGATGCATGCATGGATGCAGTACAACACACCAGAAACAGAGGTTTCAGAAGAGAGAATGCAACAAATTCAACAAGCGGTAGCTCAGTGCGCTGCGGACATCAGGACAGTTCAGAACCAGTTGGAGGGACTTCGCGCCAAGATTGTCGTGCTGACAGAGTGACTTGAGGGCGAGTCACGATGTTTGTGTTGGGGGCCTGTTGGGCATGGAATCCCCCCACAACATGTTTTGGGGCTCAAAGCCCAAGTTTTGAATAATATTATTGTAAAGATCCGTGAAGTGTAGGCGTGGAGCGCGAATTGTATGTTAGAGTCATAGGGTTATCTGCCCTAAGTTTTGAATTTGCTTCTCATAATGAATGGAGAGAAGTAATGTAAAGGAGAATGGTTCTCTCATAAATAATGGAACATGAAAGATGGTGGACCCTCCATTTGCAACCAAACCAATTGGATGTAAGTGGGTCTACAAGAATAAGTATAAATCAAATGGCTCACTCGATGAGAAAAAATAAAGGATCATGGAAAAAAGGTTTGCACGTAAAGAAGGTGTCTATTTTGAAGAGACCTTTTCCCCCATAACAAATGGGTCATTGTTGGACCTCGTTTTTTTATCTAATTTTGCTTAAGTAAACACACTTAATTTCCATATTATCCATCAATTTACCATCATATACACCCCATTTTGACATATTTATGCATATTTATGTATATAAATTTAGTTTTGCAATTTTTAGATGTTTTTATAAAGATTGGATTTTAAGTGCATTTTTGGACAGAATCAGAGATTCCCGTAATGGCTTCATTGATTTCATACTTGCAGGACACCTAGGCACGAGTTGAGAAAAATTATGGAAAGCTTGGGAACTAAGACTGAACAAACTCCTATTGGATCAGTCAAATCAAGCTTAAACATGCCTGGTCAAAGTTGGTCAAACAAGACCAGTCATTCAGGAAATCCCTAGGAAATAGGTCAGTTTTAGGATTTCATGGGATTTTCCAGATTTTGAGTGATGGGATGGATGAGATCAACTTAGATAGATGGGATATGGATAGACATAGTTGTTAGAGACATTTTAGATCAGTTCGTTTCATATTTTTCTATTTAAGCGAAAACATTGAATGCTTATGTATATAGAATTTGTATAATTTCATATTGAGACTTCTGAATATTTTGAATTAATTTTAGGAACCTGTTCTATTTTCATTTTGTTGTTCAATGGTTTGGATGATTGAATGAGTTTGCAGTAGCTGATAATCTCTTCAAGTGTGCAAGGCAAGGGTGGAGGGCCCCCACACCAAGCTAAGTACACTTCATGGTTAATTTAGCTTGATTTTCATAAACTAGTTTTGCTTCATATTTGTTTACTTAATTAGATGTATGATGAAATTGTCTTTGATGATGAATCTTGGTTTACTTATCATATGCATATGAAAGGACAATCTAGTGTTCAAGTTGAACCCTCATTTTATCTGATCAATGAATAAAAACTAAAATTCATCTTTCTTGCATTCAAGTGATTTTATGAATTTCCAGTTTTCTAACAATGGCATTAACAATGAATGAATTTGTAATGAAGAACAACAAGGACCTCCTTAGTTAGGAGCCTCTTTTATTATTTGTTTATGCATCTTAAGCTATTGTTCATTAGTCGTTTTTTTTATTTCTGTTCATGAATTAGTATTCTAGAAGAAGGACAAATCTAGTTCTCCTAAGTTAGGAGCCACTTCTCTTGCTTATTACATAATGAATTATAAATTACTTAGTTGAAATTTATATTTGTAATATTCACTTCTAATTCGTTTATAATTGCATTTCCTTCAGTTTCCATAACTTATCTTCTAAAGTTGATTATAGTTGATAGCCATACATTTTGGACATGCTTCTAAGTTCTACAAACCTGGATTGATATTTAATACTTGTGTTAATTTACTCAATAAATTGACCCAACAGTCATCATCTGAACTTCCTTTTCCTTGGCAACTTAGAATGGATGGAAAGTCCATAATATGGATGTGAATACTTCTTTCTTAAATGATGAATTGAAATAAAATGTCTTCATGCCTCAACCAAAAGGATTTGTTGTGAAGGGACAAGAACATAAAGTATGAAAACTCATCAAATCCTTATATGGGCTAAAACAAGCACCATGAACCTTGTATGAAAAATTGATTGAGCATCATCTAAAATTAAATTTGAAACACTTCAATCTTGATGATGAAACTTTATTTCTCAAGAAAGTTGGAAAAAATGGTTTCTATCTTGTAGTAAATCTAGATGATCTATTGATAATAGGGAATAACAGAAACTATATTGCATCCATAAAGAAATAGTTAAAGAAAGGATTTGAGATGATATATTTGGAACACATTAAGTACTACTTGGACACTAAAGAGACCCAACATCCAAGTTATATATTCCTCTCTCAAAAGAAGTACATTGGGGAATTTTTGAACAAGTTTGGCATGGTTGAATGCAATCCTTTGTCCACTCTAATGGAACAAAATCTGAAACTCACATCTAAAGAAGGAAATGAATTTGAGTATGAAAATAAGTATAGATAGCTTGAGGCAAGTCTTATCTACATTGCCACTACTAGACCAAAAATTTCATTTGTTTTTGGAATCCTTTCTAGGTTTATGCAAAACACTTAGGAAGGGAATTGGTTTGGTGTAAAAAGAGTTCTAAAGTACTTGAAAGGAACTCAAGACTTTGGACTCAAATATTCACAGGTGGATGACTTCAGCTTGATTGGATATTTTAATTTAGACTTTTATGGAGATAAGGAGAATGGAGAGTCTACTTCAAGCTGCGTTTTTATTCTTGGATCAGGAGTTATCTCCTAGAGGCCACACAAATAGTCAGTTCCAACAAATTCCACAACATAGGTAAAATATATAGCAGTCATAGAAGCAAAGAAGGTGATTGTGTTGCTTAGGAAAATTCTTGAAGATATTTAGGAGAAACAAGTGAACTCTACACCCCTTCTAATAGGAAACACGTTGCATTTCTACAATTAAGTTGGCCAAGAATCCAAAATTCCATGTGTTATCACTTAGAAATGTCCTCTTTCCTATAGGAGAGAAGTTTCTAAGACAACCTTTCCAATTCAACTTATAGATAGAAGACTAGCCCCTTCAATCGAGAGAGGGCTCTCTTTGATAGCCTAATCACTAGATTTAGTAATTGATTGTTCTTTTACACAATGTATAAATCTTTATTTGTGTTGTGTTGATGTAATGTTTGGATGGGCATAAGGGAGATAGTCCATTGGGAAATGGAGTTAATAAGATAGGGTTTATGTTAACTTACCAAGATACTAGTTGTTTGATTAGGATTGATAAAGGCAAGGTAGATAACACATCCTTGACATTGGTCATCGTTATAGATGAAGGAAGAAAATAGGAGAACAGTCCACTACAATAGGGCATATGAAATGAATCCTAAAGTAACTTTAGAAGATAGAGTGCAACTATTTGAAATTTATGAAACATAGCATCAAAGAAAGGATGAAGTCTATAACATTTACTCTTAATCAAATATTCAGAAGACCACACATTCAAATGATATTACAAAGAGGGAAACACTGACACATGTAGAAAACACATACTAAGGCATACCATCACATGAATGTTTATATCACTGATCAAAATCTACTGATCTTGGCAAATTGTAGATTGATAAAGCTTTCAACACACAAACAATGACTATTATTTCATAAAAAAGCCCACCTTTTTTCCTCATTTATCATGTAATATATAGGAAAAATACAATAAAAGATAATATCCATTAAGTCTGATCGTAATAACTACCTAATATTTACAATATTTGAAGGTTTAATTAACAAAAATAATTGAAATCCTATCATCTTAGCTATTCGGATCTCTATCTAGCACATAACATTAGTCAAAATACAGTGTAGGAACGCTTTACATATCTCATGCTATTATTCTGGAACAAGGAAGAGTCATAGTTGTATTATAGGATCAAGAACTACTCACTCCCTTGTACGTTCAATATCTGGAACTCCAACTTGTCTTCCCTCTTGGTAGAAAAAATGGTGCATGAATATGTAAAGCATGCTAAAATTGTGCAACTTCCCTTGTAACTACTTGCTCCTTTCAAGGATTTTTTTCCCTTATGTTTACTCGTACGCTTCACACTCCCTTAGCCACAAAAACCTTTTGACATATTACCATAATATATTGAAAATAACTTACTGTCGGAAAAGATTAACTGATTAGGTCAAAATGTTAAGGTATAATTAGGGTTTGTTAAACAAAAATAGGGTTTTGAATATTTCTTTGTCCCATGAAGTAAATCATTATTTATCCATGGCTTCTGCAGCCTAAGAAAGGAAGTCTAACATATCTTGGCTTCTTTTCATCCTTATAGTAGCTTTATGTATGATTTTTTCAACCTTTAGGGTTTCTTTCCACTCTTTATCAACATACTCTATTTTCCTCTATTTTTTGGCCTTCTTTATGTTCTTTGAAGTTTGCACAGTCTCTTCATCTTCATCATAAATAATTGTTTCTTTGATCTTAGGGTTTTTTTTCTTTTAAGCCCAATCTAAGTTTGTTTGTAGGGCGAATTTGTGACTTTTTGGAGTAAACCCTAGGTCTGGTTTCAACTTCTTCATCCCATGTTTCTATCTTTTATTTTCCCTGTGCACTTTGTGTTTCTCTCTATTTTTCCTCTTCTTCTTCTAACATTAGTTTATGTTGCCTTCTTTGTATCCTTTCATAAACCCTAACATTTGTTTCTTTCACAGGGTTTTCATCATTTTTTTCAACAAGGATGTGGTTAGACTCTCCCTTTGTTTCCTGAGTTAGGGTTTGGGTAGAAACTTTAGTTTGGCCCCTCCTTTGTCTTCTAGCTTAAAGTTGTCCTAGGTTTCTCTATCTCAAATACTCCACCTGCTTGTTTAGCTCATGATTATATAATATTTTAATTAGTTCGTGATGAAAAATGTCATGAGGTTGTAGCTCAGGTTTGGTTCTTTCTTTGGTGCACTTCTTTAGCAAACTTTGGTGAAGGAAATATGGCAAATTCATCTTACTAAAACCTACCAAATGGCATAAAAATCTCATATGATACCAACAAAATTTAGAACACCTGCCTTCATAGGTGAATAAGATATGTACAGCTCTTATGGCATTAGACCATTCAAGATTTAGCATATTTTGGAGGACCCCTACATTCCAACCTTGGTTCTGAAAATCCACTTTTTGCAATATTTGTTTCGTAAACCATCTGTCACCCTCAGTTGGTAAACCTGCAGCCTCTGTAATGGATTCTTCTATGACTGGGAATTGTAAGGTTTTGATTCTTGTTATGTTTCCATCAAATGAGTAGATGAAATCATGGCACTAACTTAGTTTGTGTCCATTGAAGCACTGAAATACTGGTTCCCATCCTGCATTTCTGAATAGCATCAACATCTTTGGATACACTTCAAAATACCTCCCATTAGTACCAAATTTCTTCACATGACATGATCAACCCATATTGCAAAGACTCTGATGATGAAAACACATTTCCCAACCTTGAATTACCCTGCTCGAACATTGCAAACCGCTCGAGAACCTTCCTGCGCATTGTAAATAAAATTTTGGGTTTGCTAGAAATTATTGTTTTAGGGTAAAGAGGGAAAATTAGGGTTTGATTTTAAACATCTCTCTTGGGCTTCAAAATGATGCTATTTATCACATCATGAATGAAAAGGGATAAGTCTTTGTAGAAAAACTTATGGTAACTTAAAATAATGGAATTGGTATCTCGAAAACCTAAATTTTAAATATTTTGTAGCGTCGTGCTACAAAAATGTTTTGTAGCGCCAACTATATCCTTGTGATAGGTTAATTGCGCTGCGAAAAACTTCGCATAATATTATGGTTGGGTGAAAATACTTGATTAGACATGTCCCTAGTGTTAGCTCCTGCTGCAGCAGGTATGCATTTTTCATGATTGGCATTTCACAGGCCAAATATGTCGTACTTTGCTTGCTGCAATGCTCCATATTTGCTCAAACAGTCTCCAAATGAAGAAGGCTACTTCAAGTTCATTCAATTGCCTTCAAATTTTGTAAATTTGTCCCGATATCGCTACTTTTAGTTAAAGGGAGGTCCAAACAGTTTAATCTTGGTCTCCCTAGGTTTAAATTTCATGTTTTAGAATATAGAGATTGTAAGTCTGTCCAAACAGTTTAATCTTGGCAGATCCTTAGATAGGAAGAGAAACAGAAGAGTCCAATAGCTTAATCTGGGCTCTGGAGAAATAAGGGTAGTATGTAGATATGAAAGCATCAAAAGAAAAATGTATGATGGGTTTGCAAGTCTAAGTGCACCCCCAAATAAAAGAAGAAAAAATGCTAGGCAAGTAGGCTGGGTAGGTAGCTCTGAGGCTGTTGAATTGCTGACCAGTTCCAAGTTTTCAGGTATCATATCAGGCAGAACATAATCAGCAATGATTTGTAAGAAAAAAGGCTCAAATGAGGTATAACTGACTCCCCTCCTCTGTTTTCCCCAATCATTTACTAACATCCCCAAAAGAGGTCAAGATCTGCTTGACACCTCTTAAGTTCCATCATCTTCATAACTTTGGCTTGAGTAAAGACCTGCTTTACTCAGATTTGTTCCATATTTTCTCCCGAAGTATGGTCCTACCCCTTGCAACAGCCTAAGTTCTCCCGAACTTAGCGCTTTCTTACTATCTCCATATTAACCACTAACATTATTATTCAGCTCCCTATTCTTCCCGTCCCCTTATTAATATTAAGTGAATTCCCCCTATATAATATCCCTCCCCCTGGTTGAAAAATAACCATAGCAACTCCCGGGAATTGTTCAGTTTATCATAAACTAAGCAAGAACCCCGACCCCCAAACCACCTCCCAAATACAATGGACTCCTTCCAAATTATAAAGTTCCCCCAGGTAATAGGACCCCTTCCGAAACCTCAAAAGCCCTTCACACCCACGTACTCACTTTTTCTCCTCAAAACCGTTTTTCGCGTCGCAACCTTGCACTCTCACAATCATGCAAAACATTGCCCATCCGTCCCCCACCGATGCGATATTGCGATATCGGCGGTCGGCGATCACAAACGCCGAGTTTCCAATCCATTCACCTCTCCATCTCCACCGATGCGATATCGCGATATCGCATATCGGCAGTGGCAAGCGCCAAATGCCCAACCCAATGATCCCCCTCTTTCCCCGCCGACGTAATATCGCGATATCGCATCGGACTCTCTTCACCACAGTCCATCCAGTATCTCACCACGTCGCGCTGTACCAGGGACCCACAGCTGACGTCATCCACCGTACATCCGACACCATGCTTACGTCAGCAGCCAGAAAAGCCGAAAAAGCTTCGCGCAAGGAGAGAAATCGCACTTCAGAGCTCAAGATCAAGAAACAGAGGCAGTTTCCGATGTGCGAATAGCGTGAAGCGCTATTCGCGCATCGCTACAGGAAATAGGCCATTTCGAGGAATCTTCAGGGAATCTTCTGATTGCCGAGCCCACTGCGCACCGAAAGAGCCTGAAAATCCCCTAATCGTGCCAAAGGATCCGGTTTGAAGACAACAGCAGATCATTCATAGAGTTTAAAGTGTATCAGATCAAATCAGCAGGCATCAAGCGTGTCAAAGAGTATCAGTCGACGGCGGAAACCATCAATGTAGCGGCGAGAATATCTTGAGCAGCGGCCCAAAGCAAGAGAAAATTGAATATCTTCCAGCAGATTCACAAAAGGAGAGCGAAACTACTTGAAGCTCTCAAATCATAATAATTGCACATTCAATTCTCACCAAAGCCGAACTGCAGCCCCAAAGGACATTCACTCCAGCAGCACCGCATCTGGTCCCCAAGGGCCACCTCGCCACCTGTTCCGATCCAGCTGCCCCCAGCGCAGCCAAAAAGATTTACTTGCATTTAATTCCAGCAGCATTTAGATTTTTGAAGAGTTCTAAGCAGACCTGTCAAGATCACTTGTAATGATGTCTTTTCGATATTTTGTCTATAAATACCACCCTGAGCGATATTGTGAGGGGTTGGTTGGTTGGTTGGTAGTAGTTGTTGGTCAGTCTTCTTTCCAGCATTTTCTCTGAGCAAAGACTCGCACTGTAACTGCCATATTTTTCCATAATCAAAGATTGCTGAAAGCATGGATTGCGAAACAACTTGCTGTTTTCTCTTGGTCAAGGAATGATCACGGAATTCCTGTGTCTCTGCATGATCCAATAAGTGTTATTCTTCCCTGTTTATTTTATGTTTTTATCACCTTTCTGCCTTTCTAAATTGCAGAAAAAAAAGAATAGCTTAAGATTTGTTTCGTTACACCTTAAGTTCAATTTCTGCATTTTTCAATGTTTTCTTCAGAAACAGTTATGAGCTTGTATTCTTAAATGATCTGTTTTACCCTTTTTCTTTCGCATATGAGTGCATGTCTTTGGAATTTTTAGCTGCTCTGGGATCCCACTCATCCACTTCTCCTCTTTGTCAGCATGATGAAATGATTCTCTTTTGCCTTTCATCCCTGATGCTCATTCCGCACTTTCAGCAGACCGAGTATTGTATCCTGTGTGGCTATCCCGCTCCGTATCCCCTTGTGACCAAGAAAATGCTCGCATGCCTCAATCGTGACTCCATGCCCAATGGTTCGAAACTTATAACACCTTACTGTGCCTCTTTATTCAAGAATCCTACCTTCCTTCCAATCACAGTCAACATTCCCTTGAAGTCAGAAAGCTAGCCTAAAATCATCAACTAAGGTTGAATCTAAAGGAGAGAGCCCTCTCCGATTGCAGGTGGGCTAGAACCTACAATCAGAAGATTGGTTTGTGGTTACCTCGACCGTATCCCTACTAGGAGCCTAGGGACAACCTGAGTGATAACACCTAGGATTAGATAGCAATTTACACAAAAAATTATAAGTCCCTTTACATAACTATGACTTTGCAAAATGAGTTGATAAATATTTCCTTTGGACCTTTAAGGAAAGGTGGAAACCTGATGCTAACATCTGGCTTTAATGGGGATACTATCTCCTTAGGAGGCAGTAGGAACACGTTGACACTGTGCCTGATCCATTGGGTTGAAAACACTAAAACTATCCTATGAAGAAACTTGAAAATGACAATCTATTTTATTTTGAACAATAAACACTTTGGAACTGTTTAACTGAAAACCACTAATTAGGATCTTATGGCTTTCACCTCGGGATTCAAATCCTTCAAAGTTGTTTTCCAATCCTGCAAACTGCTCTAAACATGGATATGTACAATGAACTGTGATGACTGATGTCTCTCAAACCAGGAAATGTTTTAGGAAGTGTCCATTTAATGAACCTCCACTTAACAACATTCCATTTAGATATTCCAAAATGAAAGCATTCTTAACTCTAAAAGCAACAATTTTATAAGGCCCCTTCCATAAATGATCAAACTTTCCATGTTTCCCCTTTTCCTCAAATCTAGCATCCCACTTCAGGACTAAATCCTGAATTTTAAAATCATCCTCTTTGACCTTCTTATCATGGATTTGTTTGATTTTTTCCTGGAAAAACTGAGATTGTTGATATACCTTCTATCTTAGCTCCTATACTTAAATAAGATGACATGGTATGAGAGCTAATGCGTTCCTAACCTGCTCAATATTAAGTGAGCCACTTGTTTTTGTGGCCTTTATGTCTATTCTACTATCAGACCTACACTGCCCAGAAATGACATTTTGGTGAGCCTGCCAGCACTGACATATAAATTATGTGGCCATAAGTGCTTGTCAGTCCTTAACGCTCAACACTACCATAGGCTAATTCCTTTCATTTTTCAAGTTTTCCATTATTGCATAACTCTCCTCTGGAAATGCAAATGGTTTCAGCAGTTTCTCTGTTGAACCTTTGTATGTGTAGACGAATTCCATAAGCCTCTCTTTGACGTTACCTCTATATACGCTGTACCTGACCCTTTGACGATTTTAATGCCCCTGCTGCATATAGTTTTGAAAAGAAATTCATAAACGACTCATATCATTTACGAGCTTTGTATATTCTCCCATGCAAAAAAAGGAAAGGGCCTCTAACATTTCTCCATTTCTCCATTCTTTTCCAGTTATTGAATATGATTAATGCATTCTCTACGTTGTAACACCTAGTCTCTGGCTGTAAATTTTCCATCAAACATCTTGATATGTCCTTGAGGTTCACACAGCTCTGGATTTTGTTAGTAAAATGGTTTGTATCCATCACCCAGGAGAAACACATGAGGGTAATCTCTGTCTAGATCTATTAAAAAAATCCTTTATGCATCGGCTTCTAGAAATAATCACATCATTTCAGGTGCTCCTTGTGTATCAGCTCCATTTGCGTTGCTCCTCCTCTCGAAAAGGAGCTCTACAACTTCGCCCCTCATCTCTGATTCAATTGCCATTACAACTAAAATCTTTATGCTCCATGAAAAACCAGTGCATGGAGGTATGAGGCCCATCTGGAGAAGTTTCCACAGAATGGCTACCTTTGAGAATGCATGACGTTGGTTCGAACCACTTTGGAGGCACATAACTATTTGGGTTTTTGTGTAGCCTCTGCTCTCTAAACATATCATTCTCAGGGTGAAGCCTGCATGTTCTTGAGATATTGGGATGTCATTGACAAGGATGATGCAGCTTTCAGTAACAAAGAAAAGAGGAGCATCATTAGTCAAGATTAATTGCTTCAAAAATGGAATAATGCCAATGAACAGTGCAAGGACTGAAGCTATTATTGGTGGTTGAATTAGTTACTTTATTTTCAAGCGTTCCAAAATCAAAGATGCTTGAGAAATGATCTAAGTATTTGAAGAAAACTAAGCACAAGTTTCCCTTTCTTTGTTGCACGAGTTTTTCACTATCTGGACAATCTCGATGAGAATGAGATCTAACGCACACTACAAAGTAAACTTTCCATCTCTCTCTATATTTATCTGTTCATACTGCCAATCTGATTGATAACATCCCTGAATAGTTTTGGGGAGCTGCAAAGCGATTTGGGTACAAGTGTCTTCTGTCACTTATTCATATTTTCAAAGTAAATATTGCAGGATTTGGCAGTCCTTCCATCTATTGTTTGTTAAGTGCATTTTAGGTGTCTACTATCCTCTGGGAATACTCAATCGATCTCTACAAGGGAGTATATATGTAACCCACCAGTATTTCTCGGCTTGTTTGGCTTCTGGGGAGTCTCCATCTTGGCCTGTAATGTGGTCTCCCCCTAAGCCTGAATTTGATTATTTCCTCGAGTATGAATTTTGAGCATGTAGAAGATGTAGGAGTACTCATGGTGACAGTGATTCTGACAGGATTCGAACAGAATCATAATCATCTCAAATGGCCTTTTATGATGTAAGATGAAAAGTTTGTTGACTGTTTGATAATGTAGTTTTCATAGTTGGCAGTGGAGAAAATAAGCTGCCTTTAAAGTCATAATCGATTATTTGATGGATTTGCATGTCACCAAAAGTTGTTGGATAGAAGAACTTTGAAGAGTATAAAGTTCCTTTCGAACCTCAAAGCAAAGCAAGTGCCTCTTAATATATGGCTAATTCTAGTGAGGGATTATTTTTAAATAAGGAAAATTGATGAGTTCCTACAAATTATCGAGGAAGGATCAATTCAAGAAATTAATGATTAATTTTCTGATGTGAGGTATAGGTTGATTATATCTGTAGTGAGTAATTTTGGTCGCTCTATTTAATTTTATATGTTGGTCATGAGTGAACTGTTATTCATATGTAGTGGATTACAGTCATTGATACTTGTTGGTTGGAAGATTAAGTCTTTGCTTTTAAGTCTTGGTATGTACATTGAATAGAGCTATTGCACACTGGTTATTTGGTGCAAATTTATAGAGGATATTGTAGTAACATTGAATAGTGAGTGGTTGTTGCTTCTTCCTCATTGGTTAATAGTTGTGATCGGTTTCTTGAAAGTGTAAGTTTGATAATGAAGAAAATGACCAAACTTCATAATTCATTAGAGTTGTTAAATACTCTGATACATTCCAGTGTTGATGAGATGGTTAAGATCAACAAAACCTCTCTTTCCAATATTAAAATGTGTTTGCAAAATGCACAGGAGAATTTTAAGTTTTTGCAGCTTGAGACAAATCTATAGCAAGAGGAGTTACAACAGAAAAGACATCCTTTGCAACTTGTTAGCGCTTGAGATTTCACCTCAGGCTGAGAAAGGAAAACCTTCAAGGCAACATCAAACCATTTCACCTCGTAGCTAGCCCTACGGGGTATGAGAAGGCTCTCTCCGGTCAATCTC
>APFE030589501.1:21249-48182 GCA_000404065.3 Pinus taeda | reverse complement strand
GGGAGGGATGTTAGGAAGCAGAGGAAAGTGGAATCTCAGAGATTGAGTGAGGGGAAGGGGTCGAAAAGGGCAAATCACAGGCCAAACCTAGAAAATTGCCAGGTTGTAGCTAGAAAGTAGGGTTTGTGTAAAAATGAGGAATTTGGCGGATCTAAGGGATGGGAAGTGTTTGATAAGGTACATGAAGGATAGGGGAAGGTGTATGAACATCAGGAAACAAGTTTTGTCGATGATTTGACCATCCGAGAGAAAATGGCTTCAAAACCCTAGGAGAGGGAAATGACCTTGCCTGGGCGCAACTGAAGCATGAACAAGATGTAAAATGACACATTAGACACTGACATGATAATGACAAACCTATGAATGATGATAGACTCAGCTAAATGATGACATATAACTCCATTTGGACAACTTTAGAAGGAGTGAAAGAAAACCCTAGACCTAATGCCTAGTGACCAAATTTTGCTTGAAAACTCTTTGAAATGACAAAATTTGACCTTGACACTTAAAAATAACTTTGTAAGAGCATGTTTGATCACTGGAGGAAGGCTGGAAAGACTGACACTAACACAACTCGTTCAGAACAATCCCTTATTTGAGTTTGAAATAGGATCCTATCAACAACCAGCAAGTCATCAATTCAGTAATGTTGAGTTTGATCCCCATCAAGTGCCAATTTCAAGAGCAGTTTCTCATAAAGATGTAGAAATTCAGCTTGCACTTCCCAAGAAAATCATCAGACCTTAGGAAGATATTATCCACAACAAGCACATAACAGGTCTTGGATATGATAAGGAGGTTTCCTTTCATATTCCAGATTACTCATAGCCCATGTAGTTTTAGAGTGATGGATTCCTTCATCATAGTTCACCTTCAGGTGTTCGAGATTCTGCTCCTCTTCCACAAAAACAACAACAGAATGTTAAATGCCAACATTGTGATCGAGTTGGCCATGTGAAAGATCACTATTTTGATCTTCATCCATATAAGTACTATCATAAAACCAGTCATTCTTCAAACAGATGCTTCAAAAACAAACCTCCAGCAAGAAAAAAGATTCATCTTGGATGGATCACTTCTTGGCAATGGACTTCAACAACCAAGAAGATATTTCGCTCATACAACAAGATTTTTTCTCGAATATTGAACAGTCTTTCAATTGAATTTTCTCCATAATATCACCTTGTATCTGACAAGGTGGGAATGATGGTCATCTACAAACTTCAAAGCCACATCAAGTGACCTTGAGAAACAACCTGCCATACCAGATTCAGAGTTGTAGCTAGAGACAAATATGCCCTTGAGCATGCCTTCAGTTGGTGATGCCTCTTCAAAGAATTGGGGATAGTTCCTCTAACAGAATACTTCAGCTTCTTTCCAGTTTTGGAAGAGTTCTAGGAATTTCATTAAGCATTCCAGAGTTGTTGGTAATCCTTAAACCATCACAGGTTGAGGTTCTCCCTTTTATGCGGGGTGAGACCTCCCTTTCATGGTTGAAGGTTTCCCTCTTCAAAACATCAGGAGCACTTCCTCTAGCAGAAGACCTGAGCTTCATGCCAGACTTGGAAGAGTTCCGAGAACTGCACTAAGTGTTCCAGTGTTGGTGGTCATCCTTAAACCACCCCCCTTATAGCAACATTTCAGAGAGCACATTCAGCTTAGTGCTGCCATGCATGTTTTTCACATTTTGCATTACAACTCTCTTCTTGGACTCATACATAACCCTTCGGATTAAGGGGGGGAATGTCGAACACCTAACCCTCTAAGGGTTGGTGTGGAAGCTAAACATCCAAAGGGAGTCCAAGGGACCACTTGGAATATGAAACCAACGGTCATTCCTATGTATTATAAATATGTATCATTGTGAATAAGAAAAGCAATCTAATGTTTATCTTCCCAAGAATGACTAGACCTCCTTTTTACTTATGGGTAAATCAAGTTTCTGTATTGCTTCAACTCTATCTGGATCAATTTGGATGCCATCCTTAGATACTATATGACCCAAAAGCTTACCCTCTTTCATAACAAAATGTGATTTTTTTGGGTTTAATGAAATACCAAATTTTCTGCATTTCAAAATACTTGCATGAGATTTTTTAAGTGCTATGAATCATATAACGAATATACTATGATTTCATCCAAATATACTACCACAAATTTGTTCCTCTCTCCTGCAAAAGCTATGTCCATGGCCCTCTAAAATGTAGCTCCTGCATTCATTGATCTAATAGGAATTTTGGAATACATGAATGTTCCCCATGGTGTAGTAAGGTTGTATTTTCTTAGTCTTCAAGATGCACCAATATCTGATTGTACCTTGAGAAAACATCTAGCATTTAAATCCTTTTCGATCCAACAACAATTTTCAAAATGCGTTCCATCTTAGGCAATTGGTAATTATCCAATAATGGGATTACGTCAATGTATTTTGTTTTCAAATCTTTTAGGTGACTTGATAATAACTCATTTATTAATACCTAGTAAGATGTACTTAGGCATCTTGACTCTCATTGACATTAATGGTGAGTAATCTCGTGTTGGTTAATGACATTCGTTAATGGTCGGTACTCCAACAATTTATTTTTATGTTCTACATCAACAAAATTTATACACATAGATAAGAATTATGCTACGTTGCGGATATGAATTAAGATTGTGATTTCAGTAGCTTGTGGTAGTGTTCCAATAAATCAAAGATATAGTTTCACAATTATATAGAAAAATCAATGTACTTATAGATTAGGTGGATTCCTCTTGATAATTACTTGTGAGATTTTGTTGGTGTTTATTACTTTATTACATGTTCGTAATTAAGTAATTACCAATACATAAAGTGCAGAAGATCACAAGAACACAAAGAACACAAGATATAGACTCATAGTCAAGGAAAAACCCCACAAGTGGGAAAAACCAAACAACTTCTCTACTTATAGAATCATATCAAAGTGAGGCATCCAAGACATAAAGACCAAGACCAGGACCTCCACAAGCGCCAAGTCATCCCTCCTTCGGAACCTTTCTCAAACAAGTCAAATTACACAAAATCAACACTGGTCAAACTTCACCAAAACTAGTAAAAATCAGAATTTTAGCCTTGCAACTCTGATCTATAGTTCAAACCTGCAACTCCAGCCTTGCAGCTTGCAAAATAACCCCAGAAATATCGTACATTTGGGGAGAAACAAGAAAAAATTCAAAATTTTCTTTCTTCCCTGGATTTCTCTCTCTTCCTTAGCCTTCACACTTCTTTTCTTCCTTTCTTGCTCAGAAATCAAACTTGTGTGATTGATTGTGCAAATGAGGATGAATTATCTTCCTTTTATAGCCATCCATGTGGTCGAATTGGGCCTTTTCTAGACCTACTTTTCTTAGCAGGGCCGACTTAGTCTTGTAGTTCAAAATGACCCTTTTAAACTCATAAATGATATTTTCATTTTGATACAAAAACGTCCAAATGGGTGTTTGACAAATGATAATTTTTCTTCTTGACTTAATAAACCCTAGAAACATAATAATAATAATAATTTATTTTTTTTCTTCTTTATTACTATATATATAATATATATATATATTATATTATATAATATATATATATATATTATATATATATATATAATACGACTAGTTACATTTTCCAACAAGTTCAATAGCAATAACATTAGTTCTAGTAATAAGAAGGCACAAAGTTTTTAATTTCACATTTCATCCTTTATTCATACAACCAAGAGATGAAGAAGCGAATAAGATTATTTCACTTCACATTCCATGATCCTGAAGTAACATCCAAGATCTTACAAATGCATAGCTTATTGAATTTTCAGGTAGGTGAAGGTCTGTTGTTTTCTAATCTTTAACCATTAATTCCTTGAATGCTAAAAGACATGTATTTGGAAAATTTCTCATGTGACATTGCTTTTCCCCATTTTCCAAAGATAGAAAACACCTTCAGTTGGGGAGTGGGGGTATTCATTACCATTTTTAATTCCATATTCCATCACCTCATATATTGTTGACCAACATGTTTCTCCTAACTGATTGATGATGTTCTTTGGTTTAAAGATGAATATGTTTTGAAAAGATTCAATTATGAGCAAAGACCAACATAAATGTATATGAATGGGTTTCAAGTATTCTTTGTTACAACACCAAGAAGAGTAAAAAAAAAGAAAATTTTTCCACACAAGAACCAACACTTGAAATACTTATGGTTTCCGTATAATAATCAACCATAAGCATTGCCACTTAGATATATTTCAGAAAAATAACACTCTCTGCAATAGCTCTTGAGAAAAAAAACTGAAGAAAACTTTGCAACTCTTAAAGAGTATCTCAAAGTCATAAATGACTTAATCATCCACTCCACAAAAGGCTACACAAAAGGGAACAAAAGGATAGCCCATGACAATCAATGCAAAGTTGCATGAGAACATGCAACATCTTTAGTTGGGGGGATATGTTGGGCCTCCAAAATATCATCCTTTTCACCCCCTTTTCTTTCACTTCCCTTCAGTATTTACCATATTCCATAGCTTGATCACCTTACACTAAGACCATTTTCATGATCATATATGGATTTATACTTTCTATTTTCCAAAATATTTATTGTAGTATTTTGAGTGAATTTATGGTTAAATATCATAAAAATAACATGTATTCATTTATATCTAAAAGTTGGATAAGTTTTGTGATGTTTGTAGGCATATTTGAATATTTCAGCAAAGTCATATTTGGCCTCTAAGTCTCAAATTCGAATTTCCTTTCCAAACTCTTGAAGATTTGAGGAAGATTTGAGACCATTGATCAAGCACATTCCATGTAGAAGAATCATGGGAGTTTTCATAAGTGTCTCCTATCAAATATTTAGAGATTTGTGATAGTATATGAAGAGATGTTACTTGCTAGATGTTAACACATGGTTGTAACCACATCAGATATTTGTGGATCTACGAGAGATATGTAGATCTAGGAGATAATTTTGGAACTACATTTATTAATTAGTTATTTTAGTTTTTTTAGAAATATGAGTGCCTTCTCCATTCGAAGGTGTGTTAAGCTTTGGAATGTTAAGGATTGGTTATAATGATTATACGTGATTTTATGCATACTATTGAAGTTAATTTCAATTAATATAATTCTTTGATATGGTTGTGCCTTCATGATATTTGGTGTTTGATCAATAGTTTCGTGAACTTTCCACCTCTCATGCACTTCAGGAAGGCCACCTCATAAGTAAGAATGTATTTTAATGTTTCATTTATGAAAGATGGACGAGTTTCTTTTATGCTTATTTTATATCAAGTTTATTTCAAGCCTTTTCATTAGATGTTATGTTTCCTACACACTATATTTACATTCTTTTATGCTCATTTCAATTATGTTCTTTTATAGATCAAACACTTGAGAAAAATTGAAAATAACCAAAAACATTTTTTTATTGCTCTTTAAGTTTCTTAGTCTTAGATTCATAGATAATTAATAGTTGTGATTGGCTCTATTTTGGTATGTACACATCAACAATCTCAATAGGATTTAATTCCAAGTTAATTTATTCTCGCTTTAGGATAGAGTTTTATTGCTTTCCTAGAATAGAGTCTTCTTGATTTCTATAGAGTAGATTTGATTTTAAGTTCAATGGATTAAATCTGCTTCCAAGGCTAATAGATTAGATTTGTTTTCAAATTCAATAGATTATATTTATTTTCAAAGTTCGATAAACAAGATTCATTTCCAATTCCAATAGAATAGGATCTGTCTTTGTGTTCAATAGAATAGAATTTCAAAAGCTTCCATAGAATTAGAATAATTTTTCTCAATTCAACGCATTAATTTTCAAGTTATGAATTTAATACTTCTATAGGTATAGTATTTTAAAAAGAAAATGTGTGTGTGCTTATTTAGCTATTTTCATTAATAGGTTTCATTCCAGTCTTTCAATCATTTCCATAGGTTAATTTCCATTTTCATTGAGAGTTGATTCCTAGCATATATGTTGCAAGTGTAACTCACAAGTATACAAAACTAGATTGATAATTTAATGCTAAGTAATTTAACTTACAATTAAATTACCCAACACCTATTTTCATCCATTGATTAGGTGATCAAATTTTTGCTCAAGAGTTCAAGTGTTGAGAAAGTGTTGAAACTAGTGTCAATTCGAAGTGATCGTCGTTATGAATCTAACGATGTTCATTTTACCTCACTCTGATACCGTATGGTCAAGTTATCGCGTGTTGATATTTTGGCCCAACAACTAAAAATTTGAGCAGGACTGCTGGCTCGACAGTCCGTACGCTGACTGGGAAGGTTGACTGTGTATTTCAGGCCAATCGTAGGATGACAAGTGGCCTCATCAGATTGGTTCATGGTCTAATTTTTTTATTGGTTGATGGTTTGATTTGTTGGACCAATTGTTGGGTGTCACATGGCCCAATCATAGGCTGCCAAGTGGCACAATGGGACTGACCAAAAATTTTTTAAGGGTTGAATTGGCCTCCATAGGGTTCAAACACAAGACCTCTTGGAAAACAACACAATGCTCTACCAACGCACTGCCGATGGGACTTAACCACTATGCTCGACAAGCGTTATTTAAAATTTTGGTGTTTTCCATTGGGGAATGGGGCTTGGGCTAAGCCCTTGGCCCTTAGTCACCTTACAACCACGAGAGAGCAGGTGAAAGGGAATCAAAGGCTTGGGCTTAGACCCAACCCAAGGTTCTGGAACTTACCATATAGTCGGAGGCGCGAAGGGAATGAGATAACGGAAGGGGGCTAACCCTTAAGCCAAGCCTAGGTCATGTGGCGATTGATAGAACCATGGGTGCAAAAGGAGGAGCCAAGAGGAACTAAGGTGAGTAGGCCAGCCTAGGTCCTACGAACCATGCACGTGACCTCGATGCCAACGTTTAAGGGCCTAGTGAGAAGGGCAGGCAGTTAGCCCGGTGGGAAGGGTAGGCGATTAGCCCAGTGGGAAGGGCAGGCAGTTAGTTTGGCCCTTGATCCCATGGCGCCAATGTGACCACATGCCCGTGTTTTAAGGGTTAGGCCAGTGGGGCCAGGTGTTAAGGCCCAGACCACACTTTATGTGCCAATGTGACCCTATTTTTTAGACTTAAGGGTTATTAGAAAAATTAAAAGTCCAACAAATTACACTGGCCAAATTGAGCTCAGAAATAGTCTACTTAGGGGTTTTTGGATGTTATGAATCCATTAGTGACCTCTAATTTCTGATTTGAGGACATATAAATAGTTGTTTTTCATGTTTGAGATTAAGGGTGTATGAATAAATTAGGGTTTGGAAGTAGTTCAGAAAGGTGTTTAAGCATGGAGAAGGCCTTGTAGGGGTTTTCTCACCTTCAGAAGTCTACTACAGCAATTTTTATGTCATGTCCCTTCTCAAACACATTTGTAACAGGGTGTTGCTACACAGTTTTGCACAATTTTGGCTGAAGAAGGGAACCCATCATTTTTTACTTAGGGACTTAGGAGGCAATTCGACTTAATTTGGTTGCTAGTGGAATGTGGGCGGCACCCACATGGGAATTTGAATTGGCCTATTCAAATAGCTTGGAGGGAAAGTCGAATAGGTGGATGGAGGGGACCACTTGAGGCAAGGGAGGCCAAAGGAGTTATAAGGAGGGAGTATCTCTCATTCAGGGATTCATTCATACATCTTGCAAACAAAATCACTTGAGTCAACTGACTATTTAGCCACAAATCTCTCAAGCGGGAGATTCAACATATAATTTGAGGGACCATCCACGCCCTCCCTAGAGAGGTAGTTCTACAAGGATTTCAGGAGTTCCGGGGCAGTGACATAGCACCACCAACCAGTGCAGAGCAGGGAGTGCGTATTTCTGGGCAGCCAAAGAATACACAGAGGGAGATGGAGGCCAGCAGAGATTAGATTGTTTGTCGAAGAGTTAGAGAGATGAGATAGCAGCAATATACTAGCATTCTTGCAGATTTTTACAGCCAACAGAGCTAACATTCTAGTAGTTTGAATTGTTGGGCTAGGGGATAGCACAAAGGCCACTCAACAGTTTCTCTTGGAGTTAGGAGCAGGTGCCTTAGGCCAAGAGCTCACCCAGGAAGTCAGGGATTGGATAGAAATGGTTAATCAAGCACTTTGGTGGCATTTCCGGGAGGATTTACAGGCATTTTCCAGCAGGCCGAGTTTTGCAGTTGCAACTGAGATTAGGCTCCAAGGGGGTCGAATTTCAGAAGTCTAAACCAACCAAAATCATTTCTGGGTTTTTTTGGGTTTTTGACAAGGATCGAAAATAAAAAGTTTCATAATTTTCTGAGCAACATAAGTGGGGTTGTAAGTCATATCTTTGCAGTAGACAGTGTAGAATCGCTAGGGATTGAATAATGCCTTTGGGGATTGATTTTGGGAAGTCCAAATCAGGTCAAACCATTTCTGGGTTTTTATGGGTTTTGTCCAAGGAGTTTGTGACTGAAGTTTCATCATTTTATGAGCACCATAGGAGGAGTTTCTTGCAGTCCCTTTCCAGGGAGCAATGAAGTTTTCTAGGCAGCGCAGAGCATTAGACGAGCAATTATTTCCAGTATTTGAGATCAATGTATTATCACCTAGGTTCTGTCACACTTGCCATTGAGGCAAGCCCAAGTGCATTCCTCCATACTATTGTACTTGCTCCATCTATTAATAAAATGGCTTAGTTGGTTCTTAATTCTAGAGTTTTTATGAGCATTGCTGATTGTTTAAAAATTGTGTGTTGTAAATCATTTTTGCTTTGCATATCACTATTTATTTAAGTTTGGAACATTATAGTGATATCATAGCATGATCTTGGCCCATATGTGGGAAATTAGCGAGAAGATCATGGAAGCTTTGGGTATGAGTGCACAGTGACGAGTGAAGCCAGAGACAAACCCATGGCTCAAGGAAAATCTAGTATGCCGAAATTCTAGAGTATAATTCATTGGGACGATGAGGGGTTTGCCTAGTTGAGAAAGGTGACAAACCAAACCCATCATCACCCTTACAACAAAGACGTTAGAGGTAACCAGGTCGTGGGGGTGCATCCATCTACATCGTGTGGGGAAATTCGACCAGATCAGGGCACCAAATCTCTTGAAAAGGCGCAGACAAGACAGAGATGGTTAGAGGGTGAGACCAGGGGCACTTTTGCTGGTGGAGACTTGGATTTAGATATTAGGAGCCTGAGGAGGAGGTTGAGCATGAGGCTGAGATCTCACAGGATGGTGAGGAGCACATCGATATACCCGGTGTGGCGAAGGAGTCACCTTTATTAGAGACCTCTTTGATAGCCCCAGTTGACACCCTAGTGGAGAGGATAGAGCCTACTCGCATAGAGCCATTTGTTGAAGGGGTGCAATCCCTAGACAAGACGCCAACAATTGTTGAGGTATCTGGATTCGTGACCGAGTTTACAAATGATAGATGCCCACGACATTTCCATCAGTTTCAAGCCAACCTTCTAGCATTAAAAAGGAAGGTCACATTAGTGCGAGAGGTGATTCTGCAACAGAACGAGAAGCTGAAGGGCATGAAAGCAGTTTTTGCCGAGTCCACAACCAAATTGACTCACGTTGGGGAGCAGTTGAATTCCCGATTGCTGCAACTAGAGTGCACATTGGAGTGTGAGAGCAGCGCTCTTCGGGCATACATAGACGGGGCTGGTAGCACTGTTAGGTTACCTTGGACCATTGGACAGAGGAAGACAGAGCTACCTAGTCAGATTGTATGTATTAACCAAGATAACTAGATGAGACGACTTGAGTTGCACAAGGTACAACACCCGCATGCTGGGGTTGTTCTATGTTCTGGAGTTTGTGCGTTTGATCCCTCTCTTGGGTTTGGGAGGTGAGAGATTATGAGTTGGTACCCAGAGGAGTGGAATATGGAGATGGTAGTGGACCTAGGTGGATCTTAACAGGAGTTTCCAGGCACTAGGGATGCTAGAAGACCCGACTGACATTGGGATCGGGGAGGGACTACCTATCATTTCCCATGTATTCCAGTTGACTACAACCAGGATGGTGCAGTTGACCTAGCAATTGAGCATGCACATTCACTAGGTGAGTCTCGGTCAGCACCTGTGGCCAACCAATTTATGGACATTCTCTTTTGGTTTTCTTGGTGTGAAATTTGTACACAGGATCACTGGGTGATCAACATACTCTAACAGGAGTTTGTTGGAGGTGGTGGCATTGGCAGGCCACCACACGGTGCCTTGCATGGATCTGGGGGCTCTTCACTTTTGTGCAGCGCATAGAGGATGCAGAGGAGTGGAGCAGTGGTGGCATCACTGCTGACACATAAGGAGAGTCGCTTCTTGAACCCATTAAGGGAGATTTGGAGGGAAGATCCATTCATCGGCGGGAATAATGATGTGATGGTGGAGGTGATGATATTGATCAGATGTGGCCTGACATGTAGAGACATAGCTCTAGGCCATCATATCCAGGGATGTGTGGGAGTATCTAGCATTGAGCAGTGGTCTATAGGTGGGCATGGGGATGCATAGTGGTGTGTTGTAGTGTGTTGGATTGGTTGCGGAATTTGAGTGCCTCACATCGCAATGAGTACATGTAGGGAGTGACAAGTGCAGTGACATAGGTAGGAAGAATGATGATACAGGATAGCATAGCTGCAGCCGAGGGTATCCAATAGTGTAGAGGGGTAAGTTGCGGTGTACAATGGCATGTGTGGGAGTACTTGGATGATCGGTGGTATGCAGAGGCGTATGCTACTGCACAATGAGGTCTTGGAGTGTTGCCTCCTGGGACACCCATGGAAGGAGATACCAAGGATACCTTTGGGTGTAGTTTACCCAGGAGCGATGGGGACACAGATGAGAGATACTTGACGGTATCTGGGGGGACTCACACTCCTGACACTCTTCTATGTCACTTACAAGAACGGACAATCTAGTTGTTGTCCATTGACACTCTAGGCACTAGCAGCACTGGACGGGTAGCTCACCCAAGATATTTGGATGACACTTAGTGCGATAGAGGGGAGACTTCTCAGCAGGGGCATCGTGTCAGCATGTGAGTTAACAGCCACAGGTTGAGGGATGAGGTGATCACCGATAGGGGTGGCATATCATTCATCACTGATCCTATGCCTAGGGAGTTGGTCACAGGGGAGACATATTTAACTCTTTCCATAGGGCATGTATGGACCATGCATGAGCAGAGGATATCGTGTACGACTGAGATAGTTGTCCAGTATGTATCTGGGTTCCTGACATTGTATCGACACATTCTCCAGGGGGCTGGTAGCCAAACTATTGGCGATGGTTGGCAGCAAGAGGATGGATCTACATACACTGATTTGATTGTGCATATCAGATACCCATCTATTGGTTGCAATCTGGGGTAGATATTTGGCACACGTGGTTTCCAGTGGTCATCAATACTACACAGTGGTAGGCACCGGAGAGTTTAGCATACCTCATATTAGTTCATGATGTATGGAGCTTATATATGAGTGGCATGCAGGGACTAGAGATGAGGGCCAAAGGGATTCCATCAGTTGTTAGGGTTATGCCGCAGTAGGTCTACCTATGGGATGAAGGGATTGAGTTTATCGATAGATCACTCGTGATGAGTGGAGTCGTCGCACAGAGTGATATAGTTTGCTCTTGGGATGACACATGGGGGTTCACAGAGGGTTTCATCATATGGGGAGGTAGACATTCTCTATTGCTGCACAGGTTCAGAGTTAGATTTGGATGGGTAGGCCTTGGTGCCATGGAGATGCCCAGGCAGCTTGTGTCTCGCCTCTTTCAGTATTCCACCATTGAGTTCGAGGAGAGGAGGATATTGTTTGCACACGATGGGGAGTATGAGATAGTCAGAGTAGCGCAACGTTAGCATGGTGGCACCACTCTGGGACTAGCAGGGAACTGGGGCATCACAAATATTCACAACTCAAGAACCTTTAAGGATGTGTCGGCTACTGCAGGGGGATATCAAACAAATCTTCCATTTGGATTTAGAGAGTCACTGGTGGAGTAAGGGGCTTCTGGTACTTGCATCGGGTAGGATACTGAGTGGAGCGAGGGGAGCTTCATGTTGGACAGGATGGCCTAGGATCCTGGTATTGAAGGATTCTTTCATATCAGGACAGTGCTGAGGTCAGGGACGATTCAGTGGCAGGTTTGGGACCCTGAACATGTTGCAATGACAGTGGGGAGCAACAGTTAGAGAGGATGCTTGTTCGGGCATTGTTTAAGGACAAGCAATTTTTGGAGCGTTGGGAGAACTTGCCAGATGAGGATGCCACTTGGGAGGGTGAGCACATATTGGAGCACCCAAATTTGAGGTTTCTTGAGAGTGAGAAACATTTGGAAGGGGAGGATTGTCATTTCCCTTCTCAAACACATTTGCAATAGGGTGTTGCTACACAATTTTGGCTAAGGAAGAGAACCCATCATTTTCGACTTAGGGACTTAGGAGGCAATTCGACGTAATTTGGTTGCTAGTGGAATGTAAGGTCCACCCATATGGGAATTCAAATTGGCCCATTCAAATAGCTTGGAGGGAAAGTTGAATAGGTGAATGGAGGGCCCCACATGAGGCAAGGGAGGCCCAAGGAGTTATAAGGAGGGAGCAACTCTCATTTGTGGATTCATTCATACATCTTGCAAACAAAATCACTTGATTACTCACTCTAATGTTTAGCTGAGTCAAACGACTATTTAGCCACGAATATCTCAAGCGGGAGATTCAACATCTACTTCGGGGGACCATCCGTGCCCACCCTAGAGAGGCATTTCTACAAGGATTTCAGGAGTTCTGGGGTAGTGACATAGCACCACCAACCAACATAGAGTAGGGAGTGCATATTTCTAGGCAACCAGAGAATACGCAGAGGGAGATAGAGGCCAGAAGAGATCAAATTATTTGCTGGAGAGTTATATAGCTGAGATAGCAATAATAGACCAACATTCTTGTTGATTTTTACAGCCAACAAAGCTAGCATTCTAGTTGTTTGAATTGTTGGGCTAGGGGACAGTGCAGAGGCCACTCAATAGTTTTTCTTGGAGCTTAGGAGCAGGTGTCTTAGGCCAAGAGCTCGCCTGAAAAGTCAAGGATTGGATAGAAAGGGTGAGACCATCACTTTTGGGGCATTTCAGGGAGGATTTACAGGCAGTTTCCAACAGGCCGAGTTTTGCAGTTGCAACTGAGGTTTGGCTCCGAGGGGGTCAAATTTCAGAAGTCTAAACCAACCAAAATCCTTTATTTGTTTTTCTTGGTTTTTGACAAGGATCCCAAATTTAAAGTTTCATCATTTTCTGAGCACCGGAGGTGGTATTTTTAGCCTTATCTTTGTAGCAGACAGTGTAGAATTGTTGGAGATTGAATAATGCATTTGGAGATCAATTTTGGGAAGTCCAAATCGGGCCAAAATATTTCTGAGTTTTTGTGGATTTTGGCCAAGGAGTTTGTGGTTGAAGTTTCATCATTTTCTAAGCACCAGAGGATAAGTTTCTTGCAGTCCCTTTCCAAGTAGCAATGAAGTTTTCTGGGAAGCGTAGAGCATTAGAGGAGTAGTCATTTCTAGCATTTGAGATCATTGTATTATCACCTGGGTTCTGTCATGCTTTCCATTGAGGAAATTCCAAGTGCTTTCCTCCATACTATCGTACTTTCTCCATTGATTAATAAAATGGCTCAACTGGTTCTTAATTATAGAGTTTTTATGAGCATTTGCTGATTGTTTAAAAATTTTGTGTTGCAAATCATTTTTGCATTTATTTAAGTTTGGAACATTATATGTTACTTATAGGGTTCAGATCAGGTTTAATTTTCTCATTATGTTATGTTGAGGGAAGTTTTGTTTATGTGCTTCAATGTGGAATTTAAGTGCTCACATGCTCATTTTAGCTCATTTCAGTTGGAGTTGGAATCTTTGGGAGATGCCTTGTGTTGTTGTTGTATGCGAGAGTTCTTTATAGGAGAACATTACATTGTAACGGTAATAACCACATGTTTCCATCAACAAACATGTATGTAGTTCCTTTTTTCTACATAATATAAGTGTGGTCTAGCTATGTTGGTAGACCTGAAGATGTAGCCCAGGAGGGGTGAACTCCATCAACAAATATTTTGTTATGCTCTTTATTATGCCTGTATGAGTTATGTGCTATTATGTTTCTTATGTCATGTTTATATGTGAAGATTGGCTCGTGACTTGAAGAGACATTAGGAAAATGTGTTTTGTGGCAAGACCCATTTTACCTTGCAAAGCATCAAAATATTCCTATTTTTATTTTGTTTGATTGTTGAGAAGAGGAAAAAGGCACCTACTCCGTTTTTAGATCAGGTTGGTATCAGAGCACCAGTTGATGAAGTGGCAAGAATGGGTAGCAAAAAGAGTCTCCAAGAGCTAGAGGAGCGGAATTTGGCTCTTCGTATGCAGAAAATAGAGTTGAGAAGGATGCTAGAGATGGATGAATAGGAGAAGTGGCACATGTGACTTCAGTTGCAGCATGTGTTAGAAGAATAATTTGTTGAAAGTTCTATTCAAGTGCCAGCAAGAGAAACCTTTAGAATGAAACCAGTATGTGGTCATGGTTCAAACAATGGTTGTGGACCATATGAGGAAGATAATGCATGTGCATTTTACAAGCATCTTCAAGAATAACACCATATGTCAGTTGATAAGAGTGGGTGGCTAGAGTCATTTGCGATATCATTATTTTCATCTCAGAAGCTGAAAATATGAATGGCAAGTTTAAGAAGGTAATTAGCATTTCAAGTATAATTCCTTCTGCTTATGTGCATAACACCTCTTTTGCAGCGTTTGAGAAACATACCAAAGTCATAGATATGAAGTTTATTTCAAAGATGGGTTATGAAGGTGGAGGCCTCGGCATAAATGGCCAAGGTATTACCAATCCAATCATGGTTGAGGAGAGACCGAAGTATCATGGATTTGGATATGGTCGAAGGGAATTTGGAGAATGCTCTAAACGACTTGAGGTACATCAACCATCTAAGGATGAGATGTCACCACCCTATGATAATGTTCATTTCTCTCCCAAGCGAGATTAATTCTTAAAGGGACCTTGCAAGGAATCGTCGATTCCACTCCATCAAAGTTGCAGCCCTAGAGATAGGTATAATTCTCATGGGTGTTTTCCAATGCGTGGTAATTTTGAATACTTGTGGAATAAGTACCCTTGTACTTTTTGTGATGCATTTGACCATTTCCTAGTTATATGTGAGCAATGTATGATAATGGTTAAAAGAATGGATCAAATTCTAGGCATAAAGCATAATGATTCTCCTTCTCATGAGAGAACTTCTATGTCGGAAAATAAGAGAAAGTTCCTTTGTACCCATTGCAAGATGCATGGGCATGGTGCTGAACAATGTTGGAAGTTACATCCAAAGCTCCATTCAAATAAATTAAAAGAGATTGTGCAACATAATGCAAAGGAAGCAAGAGGTGGCAAAGATGACTTGCAACAATCCTAACCAACCTTCAAGGAAAAGCTGATGCAAAAAGAGAATCCATAGGCCTAAGAGAGGAAAAGCTTGGGTAGACTTATTGTAAAGTTGATTTATAAATTTTGTAATTACTTGTTGTTGTTTACCTGTTTAGGTACTTTTGTAAAGTGAACATTCATTGTCACTAAGTTCAACAAGTATTTGTTTTTCATTGATGTATGTATTGGCTAGTTTACAGGTCCACACGTTCAAGGACTTTTTGTGAATGTAAAACATTGTCATTCAAAGTTGTCTACAAGTTTGTCGTGTGTTCACTGATGGAAGTATTCGATATGAAACTTGTGTGAATAGAATCTTTATTTTCAAGATTGTACAATATGACTATGTTTTATAGGCAATGCCAATTATATCATTGAAAATTTTACAGCAGTGTACTTTTTATGTACAAGCCCAGTTTGAAGACGTTAAAGCAAGTTTATGTTGCTTTTGAATTCCAAGATGGATTCAAGTTTGTCTTCAATGGTTTAACTTCAATATGAAGTGTTTTTTAGTCGTGCAAAGAAGATAATAAAGAGAATATTCATATTCCACTCATTAGTATTTTGTTCCTGCATCAACGATAAGAATGTTGGCTCAATTCTTAACGAGACAGTAGGTCTTCACGAAGAATATAGGTAAAGTGTATGATTCCCCACAAGCACTTGTAAAGCATTTTGCTCCTCACTCTGGTTTGGCCTTCATGCTTTAGGGGGCATATGTTACATAGCATTTTGTCACTATCCCTGTACTCCCCATCCATTATCCTAGAGGACCTCTACAGTGTACCCGACATGCTTTCCTATCATGAAGAAACTCCCATTGTATCCCTCTTCATGAGAAGAACAATTCCCTTTTGCATCATTTCCCAAAAATCTTCTGTTTATCCTAGTTTACAAGACCGATGCTAATGACCTGTGTCGTCCTCGCACCGATATGCAAGGTTTACAACTATATCTAGCGTCGATCGGATCGACCGAGCCCTTTCTCAATTGCGCCATTTATCTTTTGGAATTTTTTTTAAATATGGAACCGAAGCTTCCAGCTCTAGAAGCTTCATAACGGAAGTCTGGTAAACGGTTAGGCCGGATGGAGTCGAAGAGATCAATTTAGGCTCCTTTTCCCTATTAGGATGGAACTAATCCAAGAGATAAGGAGTTATCCCATGTGAAGATGAACCATCTCCCCTCCATCCCAGCTATATAAACCTCTCTTTCTGCCAAGCAAAAGCTAGTTGATAGCTTTTAGTCCTAACTAAGTTCTGGATGAAGTTTTGATTTTGGAGTAGTCAACAAGCTACCCATAGTTTGTAGCTTTCTAGTTTGTGTTTAAGGGAGAATTGTGAGTTTGGTTTGGTGTGAAGACTAAATGGAAGAGCCTTGAGACTACCATTGTTGAGGCTATCCATGAGATGCTATCAGAAGTGTGTGAGAACCCGGATATGTCGGAGGAGAACAACAACGTCAAGACATTAGTTGTAATCTCTTCTTGAACTAATATAGATGCAACTATCGATTGATTTCCTACATGAAATGTCATCTCACATATTTATGGCTTAATGTTTCTTGACCTGTTAAGTAGGCTAAATACAATATTGTATGTTATTATGTTTGTTGTTTGCTTGTTTTAGGTGTGCGAAGGAAGGAAACAAAAGATAGCTGGAGCGAGGAAGCAGAATCATCACCAAGTGGAATAAAATTATAAGAGGTAGGCCCTCTTAATTTATTCTAGGCTAAGGAAATCTTCTATATATTGTCTATTTGTGACTACACCCGCTCTCTTAGGCTAGAGGAAATGTTTGTGTCTATACTTAGAATTTACCTGCATCATAGAGACTCCCTTGGTTGACATATTTCCAACACTGTCAAAAAAATGGCACTAGAAGGAGGGCCATATGACAAGTTGAGCCCTTTAAGTCTATTTTGAATCTCTTATCGTAAATGGATCATCCTCAAATCATACTCACGGGGTATTTTTCTAACCTATCGCCTGGTGAACTTTCAATCTCCGATTAGCCTCTCTATGGCTTGTCTCAAATCAAGTTTGATGGTGAGGCTGATACGTCCTTTTCCGAACATGCATCTTTTTTTCTTAAGTTTTGTGCATATTATGAAATTGATTATGAATATGTGACTTGTATTGTTCAATGCCTCACCCTTCAAGATCTAGTTAGCCGATGGTGTCATATTCTACCACCTACTTCCATTCATTCTCTTAACCATCTCATCAAGGAGCTTCATTTAATATTTGATAAGTATGATTACCAAGATGTTTATAAAAGAATCAAGCAACTTAGAATGGAGCCTGATGAATTAGTTGAGGACTTCTCTAATCGATTCCTTCACCTTCGTTACAAATTTCCTTAAGAATATATGGATTTCAATTTATTGAAACAAAAGTTTGAGCATTTGGTTCATATCTATTTGCACAATGAATCCAAACCAACTGATGTCTCTTCTTCTCGGATTCCTATAAATCAAGGGACACCCCTAACCCCTAATTTTATAGGAGGAATTGACTACTCCTTTTGTTCCTTTCCTCCTCCTTTTCCCATTCCAATGAGGGTGCCTCCATACGATGATAGTAAAGTTGAGAAATCTACACATCAAATTCCTAACCATATTCTCATCCTCCTTCCACTTTTCATTATTCAAATCCAATAGAGGAAATCCCAGAATGGCTCATAAAACCTATGGTGAAAGCCAATTTTTCTATTCGTCAAGATGGTATTAACATTCACAACTCTAGTATTGAATCTGATTTGGTTTTCTGTCATCCTCTATCATCTACATGCCATGACCCTTTGTACCATGATCCGTTTGATCAATATGCCCCATCAACTAGTTTTTCACACTCTCCTAATTTTCAAGTTGCTGGTCCAAATTGTGATCAAGTTCAAGGTAGTCACATTACACAAGTAGAAGAGTACGAAGGCAAAAATCCTTTCATTCTTTCTTCTCTTTTTCAAAATCCTCCGTGTCAAGATGATGCTCTTACATTATTGGATGATTTTCAATCTCAGTAGTCTTGGGAAAAAATCATTCTGACGATGATGATTCTGTTAATGTACGTGATGACGAATTACCAAGTGCACCAATTAATTTTTTGGTTCCTCCAAAAGATGTTGATTTGAAGAATTAGATCTCAGACCTGACCCAACAGAATAAAATGTTCTTATCAAAACTTCCTCTTCATCACAATATCCCTTGTGCTCACCTATTTGTGATGAATATATATGTGTTGAAGATACTCCATGCTCTTCCTACATTGGATGAGATCACTTCTCAATTGACACAAGGTATTGGGTTGTCCACGATGAAAGCTAAAATAATCAGATCATTTAGTATCCTTTCCATCCCATATCATCTCTTGTTTTTCATGAAGACACTCTTTAAATCAGCTTGCTCATGAAATTTCTCTGATTCATACATCTCTAGACTTACGATTAGAAGAATCATTTGACTAGAGTAATCTGGTTGTCAAAGTCGTAAAATCTGATCAAATCAGTGAGAGAGATGTTTTCCATTTGGTTGATAGTGATATCATTAAAATAAGTGAAAGAAAATGTCCTCACACCATGCATGATCTGGTTCAATCTTCAAAATGAGATTTTATAATCCTTGAAAGTTTTGGGACTTGTCAGGGAGTCGAGGCACTTCAACTTCTGTTGATGGTTATGTTAGGATCTCACAACATCTGTTAAGATCCCTGAACTGAGTCAGCCTGTTTTTCTCGCAAAATTCTTCTTTCTGCATGGTTTCACTCAATTTAAATTCCTTCTTGAAATATATTTAGCTTTGCGGATATAATATTTTAAAGTTTCAAGATTTGGTTTCTGATTGGATTCAAGTTCCTATTTCAGTTACTTCATCTCCATGAAAAAATATTGCTCTTAACCCAGGTTTGGAGAGCATTTCCCTCACAAAAGCATGGAATTGTGAAGTTTATTATTCTAAATATTTTTGGCCAAGGAAGTCATGTTTGTCACATTATTTTGAAAACAATCAGCTCATGATCCTTCTTGTGAATATTCTAATGCTAATATTTTTCATCACACATGAAATCCTCTTGAGCGCTAGTGAATGCATGGATTATCTGATAAATTAAATTATTATCACTTGTTTTACCCTGATTGGATTTATGTGTTTGCTATACTACCATTCCTTTTTACTTGTTTCGATGATTACGATGCTAGTGTAATGTGTAACTAGTTACAAGAAAATGGTTTGCTACACTCATCATGTGAGGAAGACGATTCTATTATGAAGAGCATTTGCGAATTGTTCAAGTTGATTTATCTTTGGTAATTACAAACTAGGAATCTGATGCTTTAATCAACCCATCTGATCATGATTTTGTCCTTGACGACTGTTGTTCAACTTACTATTTTCCCATAAGCACATCCAATGATAATTGTTTTGCACCCTTTGATCTTTATGGTTTAACATCTCACTATCCGAGTACCTATCAAGAAGTTGAGGCACTTCCGCACTCACTCATGGTTATGTCAAATTCTCACTATCTTGACATGTCTGTTGAATATGATCATTTCCCTCGCAAGATTCTCATCGTAATCTCGTGCCTCTAATTAAAAAAACATATTTTCAAAGATTTTGAGGTTTTCAAGAGGATTGTCACGAATTTTATGATCCAATCGTTGAATGGTTGGATCAATCTTACTTGGTAGGCTCTGTCACACATAACAAGTTTTTATCTTTCTGCATGCTTGCTAATTTAATGAGTTCGGTGTAGTTGAGGACACATTTGAAACAAGTTTCTGAGGTTTGTTGAATTATGGTTTTAATCAAAAGGGTAAGAATGTGAAATGGTTAGAAGTAGTGGTTATGGCTTGTCATTCTATTGACAAGAAATACCTTCAATTTTTTGTGCAATTTATTCAAGTTCTTATATGTTCTGTTTCACATTGCTTTATATTAGTTTTAATTGCTTATATCTTTGTGAATGCGGTCAGAGAAAGTTATTGTGGCTTCATTGGAAATTTCATTATATGTGATCCCGACCTTCTAGATGATTATTTTAGGACTAGGTCAAGTTGCATATTACTTTACTTGGAAATTCATCCAACATTCATTGTCTATAGTTTGTCTTGTGTTTTCTCATTTTCGTTTCGCATCATCTTTTGACTCCGGGTTTTTTTCCTTGTTGTGTGTTGTCTTTTATTTTGTTTTATAAGACCTTGCATGAAGATGATTTGTCAGCTCAAAAGGAAATGTGGAAAAATCGAAAAGATTCTTGTGACACTACAACATTTGGCTAACCTTCAGTTCTCATTCTTTATGTTGGTTACACATTTTGGTCAATGAAGTTCCAATGAAAATATGATCTGTCCGTATGGAAAGTTTTGGTCAAACCATGATACTTGTGTCTATTCAGGAAACCTCATGCACACACTCAGTTCTTTGTGTTTCGGTATTTTCACACTTATTCAATCAATATAAGAGGAAAATGGGAAAATATAAATGAGCAAACCTAAATCAGAGACCTCTATTTGCTTCTCCAAAGGAACAACCTCTCCTGATCTCAATAAGTCAGGATCCCTTTTCCGCCCACAAAATGAATAGGTCCCAATGCACATTCCTCTTTAAATATATACATAAAGGTGGAAGGAGGGAAAGGATTCCTATATAGAGAGGTGAAGAAAGCAACTCTGTTGGGTTACTTTCTAGGCTCTCTAGTAACGGAGCAATGTTTGTGTTCCTTTAGTAACTCTGTCGGGGTATTGTCCAGGCCTACTAGCAATGGAGCAACACTAGAGGTGAAAAAATATAAAGCACATGAACTTCACTACCCTTTCTGATTCGAAACATTGTGATATTGTTGAATGTTATGCTTGTGTTCAACCGAGAAAGGAACAAAGGGGACCATTTATATTCACGGGTTCAATGGGGAGGCTAAAGTGATCTGCATCATGAATCAATACTCTTTAAAGAATTGATACATTGCATAAAAGAGTTAACTGAGAGAGAGAAGTTGGAATTCTACCAATGTGTTGCCAAATGTTGTCGTTGCTACAACACCCTCCAAATTTTTGGCTTGCACCAAATTTTGGAGCATAGCTTGGTCTTGTATATTATCATCACAAACATTGAAATCCATACCATGTGTTTTCTTTAAATGTTTTGGTCTCTTTTGCGAGAAAGTAAAATGTCGCCTTTTCGAATGTTAGTTGTTGCACAATGTGTATAAGATTGTTTTGGTAGTTTCAAGGGGTTTTCTTTGTGAAAATGAGTTGATCTAACCATGCAAACATCCATCACACTCATTCCCAAAGTTTTAAGCATAGTCGCACAAGTGTCGTCATGATCGTCACAGAGTGTATCTTTGGTGTTGCACTTGTCATAATTCATCGCAAATTTGTCACACTGAGGGAAAATTATTGTTCATATGTCTTCGATGATATATGTTGTTGTGTCATCTTTTTTTCTAAATGTGTGATCGTAGTCAAGTCATATCGCTGTTCACATCACCTCATTAATCCCACACTTAGCCAAATTTCATAAATTTCCCAACGACTTAGCCTCATCTGACCTTCCTCAACTGTGCATGGCGCAGTTTCAACCCTCAAGTTGCAACCTTTCCCCTTGACACTATACAATGCACAGTTCTTGCCTCCTAGGACTATGCATTGTGCAGTTCCAATGCTCAAGCCCATAACTTGGCCACTAGAATTGCGCAATCTAGCCATCCATCCTCGCTTTAACTACACATTGCGCAGTATCTTAGTTCAAGATCATTCCTTGAGCTCCTAATATGTTTAATTTCACAATCATCAGGTTTACACTACCTCCTAGAACTTCCCAATTAGCTGAGACAGTTAAAAACCTCTCAGCCTAGTTCATTGAGCCCCAAAACTGTGCAATATGTTTGCCTAGTCCAGCCTGAATTACGCATTTCGCAGTCTCAATTCTCAAGACTCGCCCCTTGATTGCCTAAGCTATGAATTTGAATAGTCATTGAGCCTCTCCCTCAGCCTGCCACCCGGCTTCGGCTTAATCAGTGGATAAACATGTACCATCTTATACTAGTGGTTTATTAGATTGATGTCATCTTGTCATGAGTGAATTGTAGATGCAGGTACTCTATCACACAATGATAGGATGATGAAGAAGGAGATGGAGAAGGGAAACATGTTGAAAGACATATTCTTTAGTTGATTATGCAAGCTGATAAGTCAAGAGAAGACAAAGGGACACTAGTTTGTGACCACACCTCAAGACTTGATATCATTGAATACTCCTTACCTCTTAGCCATAAGGAAGTGGATAAAATATCATACTCAAGAAGACATGTAGCAAGAAACAACATAAGTGGCTTGAAATTGCCATATCATCAAGTAGTTCATGTCATCAGTGCCATGTCATTTCATGTCATAAGTTGTCATACGCCACATCAATATCGTGGATCATGTAATTTATTATTCGAAAATGTGTTGTAAAGTGGAAGTCCAAAGGACATGTATAAAAGATGAAGAGTCATGTAAAGTTGAAAAGTAATAGGAAGTAAAACAATCATTAGGGTAGTCAAAGAGTCGCAAGGGAGGTGAAGCATCACCCCATTAGTTATATATACACCCTCATTCTATGAGCAAAGTACTTTTCACATTGCCTCCTCCCGCAAGGCATTAGAGAGACAAGCTAGTTCCTTTGGGGAGCAAGGAGTGGCTCTAACGCTCCACTATTAAAGCTAGTGGTGTTCATTGTGTACATGTGTATTGGAAACTTTACTGAGTATAAGAAGCCTCATGGCTAGCACGTTCTTCGTGCATGAATTATTAATATTTGTAAAGACTATTCTATGGATGTTTGTAATTCATGTTTGCTTTCATCTCTGCTAAAGTAGTTGAACAATTTCAGTTATTTTAGTACTTATGATATCAAGAATGTGTTGTAATGGTTACTATTGTTGTCACATCCTTGTGGACTACTCCGCTCGATATTAGACAGATCTTTCTTGTTGTTTGGTTGTAATGATTGTTGCAACTTTGTGGACTATTATGTTGGATGTTAGACGGATCCTTCTTGGTTACGTGTGTCTCTGCTAGGGTGATACTATTACTTCTTTCTTAGAGGCTCATTTTTTTCCTCCCTCCGTAGCAGAAGAACCTTGACACACATACAACCAAACACTCATTAGGAATATTCACTTGTTGATCTAAGATTACCTGTGCATAACTCTCTTGTGTTGAACTTTATAGATCCTGGATGGGTCTCCTATTCCAAATGGTGTGAGGTCTAATTGGGACTTCACATCGAGGATATCCCCTTGGTTGATGAATTTCTAGCACTTTCAACAAGTTGTAACTCATATTGACGGTTGAATGGGTCAAATTTAACCCCTAGTTGGTGTTGAGCCTCAGACCTGCACCTTCCTATACACCCTTTCAACCTTTTTTTTCCACTTACTTCATCCACCTAGTTGTTAAATCATTGCATTATAGTCTAAAAAGAACTTTTTATATGGTTTTCTGACTATGCTTATGATTGTTGTTTGGTTTAGTTTTTTTGTTCATGCTGCTGCGGAAGCTTGTCAATTTCCACAGCCAGCACAGGTTTCCGCAGCCAGCACAGGATTCCGCAACTATTTTGTTAAAAGTTGTGCTACAGGTGTCCTATGAAGAAACGAGCTACATGGGCAAGCTCCAGGTGACAGATACATGGAATGTGTCCCTTCAAATCAGCCAAATCATCCATGGAAGGTCACGGTCAACGAAGGTCAAAGACAAAGCCAACCAAAGAGTTCAGCGGTGGCACGTCTCTGTTTTGAGCACGTGAACATTACGTGGCACAGTCCTCAGCTCACAAAGACACCAGCACACCTGGAGATCATTCCCGTAACCTGAATCCAACAGCTACCACTCTGGAGATTTAATAGACATGATGACAGTTACGCTAGATCTCGGCTGAAAGGATCTACGTGTCTTTCGCAACATAGTCAATAGCGTAGGAGTTTGTTAATTAGTTTCAACATTTTGGCATTATAAATAACGAGTCGATGAACGCTGTAAAGGGGCTTTTGGGATATGTGAATTCTGAACTGTTAGTTATCACCCCATTGTTTTATATGTTGTTGTTTTAAATATATGAGAAGACTTTTCTGAGCTTATTCGTGTGACTACTTGTTGACTGGCTGAAGTGGCAGAGGGCCCCTGTGCGCTGAAGCCTTGTAAAGTTTCCATTTAGTTTTATTATGTTTTTGTTTTTATAATCATTAGCTTGTACATAACACATTGTTTCTTAACTCACTGCTGTTTATATTTTCACCTCTGTTTTCTTATAGTTGTCAACTAATCAGTGCTTTTCTGCAGGTTTTCTTAGACAACCCGGGCAAATTTTCATCTTTTTGATAACTATTGGCATATGAGATCATCTTGTCCTTCCTGCTAAATTTCATTTTCTGAAGTTTAATTTCAGCACTGTCCTTTACAAGTTGTGATTTGCTTATTTATTTTTATGTTATTTAGATATCATACTGCTCACCAGTTTATGGTTTCTTTCTATAGTCAAGTGACTCTATTAGCAAGAAATCAAAATATTACTAACTGTAGTGTGATTTAGATATCATATTGCTTGACTTGTTCATGATTGCTTCCCACAAGGTAGATTGAGCTGAAGGGTAAAAGATCTGAAGAGTTTAAGTAGTGTGAATTAGTTGCTTTGCTTTTAGTTTGAGTTGCTTTTAGTTTTTACTTTCTTTTCATTCAGCAGCAATGATACTAGGCCATTGTCATTAGTTCATTGTTTGATGCATTTACTTCCTCTTAAGAATTGATTTCAGTTTAGTTGTTTTAAAGCTTTCTTGTTGAGCACTTTAAAGTTTGAGAAAATCACTGTAGAAACCATCACCATCTATACTCCATACTTCACTTTCATCCTCGCCATCACACATTAGGGAAAGTTAAATCCAAAAACAAACTAAAAAAAACTCAAAAACGACAAAAGACTAAGGAAATGGTTATCTAGTACATATAGTACACTTCACTTCGTCAGTTTACGAACCCTGGATTGACATTTTAATTAGCAATTTAGATCACACTAAATTGACCAAACATTTTGGCGCCGTTGCCGGGGAAGTGAAATTAGGTAGCCAATTCCAAAAAAAAAAAAAACAAGAAAATTTCAAGGAAGGAAAATTGGTAACCTCTCAAAGTATGCTCTCCTCTTGCACTTAGTGTGATCTGGAGGATCAGAAACGAGAAAGTTATTGTTTTAATAGTTTCTTGAGTATGCTTTCTTCTTGCACCTAGAGTGACCTAGAAGATCAGAAAGAGAATTATTAGCCCGACTTGAAGAAGAAAAAAAAATGACATGCATAGAGCAAGAGATTCTAGGGGAAGGTTTTTAGCTAGAGCTAAGAGTTCGATTTTTACAACTCCATCTACTTCAAGGAATAGACAAGAGACACCTCCATCATCTCCAACTTACACTCCTAGCCCTAGGATTCTTGGAATTCAAGAGGCAGTAGTTGACTCTCCCACACCATCCATCGAATCTGAATTAGGAAGAGATCCTTTCCTTCCTTCTACAGGGAGACAAATTGTAATTGAAGAAGTAGAATCACCTGAGGAAGAAGAGGGAGAAATTCCTCCTCATTCACCCTTAGTAGAGGAACCAGAGGACTCTGAAGTCTCCGGGGAAACTACCATGACAGAAGAAGGAGCAAACGGATTTGGTAGAGGTAGAGGTAGAGGAGGAGGAGGAAATAATGGAGGAGGTAGAGGTAACATTGGGGGAAATAGGGATGGAGATAACTCATTCGGATTTCCTATAGTCGATGAGGACTCTTGAGCCACAATGAAAAAAATCTCACCATCTGTCCTCCCAAACTTCCATGGGTTAAGAAATGAGGACCCTGAAACATTTCTATTTGAGTTTGAGGTCGTGTGTCGAACCTATGATTATTTGGAAGACTCTCAAAAACTCAAACCTTTTCCTTCAACATTGAAAGGGGCAGCTTTGAAATGGTTCATGGGATTACCCACTCAATCCATTGGGACCTGGAATGATATGAAACAAACATTTTTGGATAGGTACCTGGACTATTATATGCCCACCAATCATAAGGATGAGGTATTCAAGATGATGCAAAAGGAGAATTAAAACTTGGAGGATTTACTCGAAAGATTTCAATATAACCTGAAAAGAGCAAAAATGAGTAACTTAGATGATGAAACCTTGAAAGCCCTTCTATTAAAAGCCATCAGAGATGAATGGATAGATATTTTGAACATGATGGGAAAAGGAGACATCTTTCAACTTCCACTTCATGACATAGCAGAGCTATGTGTCCATCTCTCACGGGGGGAATATAAAACTCAAAAAGGGCCTAGAGATCCTTCTCTCCTCAGAGCAAACAAATCTGCAACTGGATCGGTAAGTAGGGCTGAGATTGGCAACATGCTTGATGAATTCAAAACTGATATCT